>JAPDSC010016859.1:24557-64790 GCA_026290005.1 Latrodectus geometricus | reverse complement strand
TATATATATATATATATATATATATATATATATATATATATATATATTATTGAATTTGATGTTTTAAAAGCCTATAAATTCATGGTAATTGTTTTAAATTATCAACAGTAATTTTTTGTGACAGTGAGTGTGTTCAGCTTTATGACTTCTTGTATACTTTTGTTTTGACAACTAGCTATTAAAAATACTTAGAAGAAAATCTATAGTAAATAATAGGCATAATTTTAAGAGTGTTGAAAAAGTTTTATGCATGTTTAATTAGAAGATTTTTTCATAGTTAATACTGATAATTTTTTTTTTTTTAAATTAGAGAAGGACATTAGAGATAGTCTTTTTATTAGTTGAGAATTCACAAATCAAACAAAGTAAAAAAAGCAAATTCAAAGAACATTTATTTTACTTATATTTAGTTAAAAATTTAATATAAAAAACATTTAATTTTTCATTTTTTAGTGATCAAAATTATATTTATACATATTTGAAGAATCTAGAATTAAGATGCATTATTTTATATCTGCTTTTTCATAAACAGTTATGAATTGCATATCTTAAATTCACATTAAGCAGAATTTTTTTCTTCCAATAAGATGTAAATTTAAATCAGAATAAAACTTTTCATTCAAAGGCAAAAAAGGTTGCATCTCCTACAATTTTATTGAAAAATAATTGATATTAGAACAACTAGGTAAAGAAAAGATAGTTTTTAATCACATCAATTTTTATTGAGAGAATACATATCAAATCACACTGTAAATAAATTTTTAAACCATTTTTTATACGTATAAGAATTTTTTTAAATTATGATCACATAAGTAATTTTATTTGTACTGAAGAATATCAAATTAATAGGAATATTTCTACATTATTGTATATGCATAAAAATATTGTTTTATTATATTTAATATAAAATTTATTACACAGAAGTAAAATTTGAAGACTCCCCCCCTAGTCCATTAGATGAGTATCAGAAAATATCAAATTAATTGGAATTTTTCTCTATTATTGTATATGTATAAGGATATTGATTTTTTTTATGTTTAGTATAAAATGGATTACACAGAAGTAAAATTTGAAGATTTTCCTCCTGGTCCATTAGATGAATATCGTAAAAGAGCTACATTTGACTGGAAAGAAATGAAATTTGTGTTGGAAGGAGAAGATGTTGCAAAGTATCAGGTATTCTGTGTTCTTTGCTTTATATTTGTGTCTATTTAAAATAGTTACTTTATTAAAAAAGTTAAAAAATCATTTTTTTTTTTTTTTTTAATTTTGAATTATTTACTATGTCAGTGACTCTTGGTCTTTAACCATTTTTGCCATGGTGTGCCTTTGTGTAAGATGTTCCCTTAATCAAAGTGGAAGGAATTGTACTGAAAGACTAATGTTTTTTGCCCTTAAGCCCAACTTTAGGAAAAAATAATAAAGTCCTAATGTCTTAATTTTTGGTATCATAATATAAGCTGTTCTAAGCATTAAAACTTGAATATAACACTTTCCTTTTATTTGCCTGAAAACATATAAAACATTATTACTTATCTTTAGAAATAATTTCCCAAAGCACTATTCAAAATTTTCCAAAGTTTTAATTAATGAAACACATTAATAAACTTTCAAATTAAACAAAACAAAACAATAATGGCTATTTACAAAAGGAAATAACAAAATCAAAATGATGATTGTGTGAGAAAATTCTCAATGTGTGGAGAAAACCAATGTCCTTTATTATACGATTTGAAAGCAAAAATGTTTTTTGTATTTTCTTTGCTTAAGCACTATTTGTGAATAATTATGTTCTTTCTTTGGCTTTTTTTTACACTTTTTGTTCATAAAAGTCTATTAGACAATCAAATAGCTATTGGTACAGTTATGATGGTTACCTTCTTTTCTTCTCTATAATTTTCATAGTGCTCTAAAATTTGTTCAATTAGTTAACTGTAAGTTGAAGAAGTGGCAATTTAGTGCTATGTTTTTGTCTAAAATGTTGGAATTCAATATTGCTACATCGATAAGCACAAAAAAATAAATTTTTTTTACCACTTACTGATTTTCTAAAATATTAATGATGTGTCATAACTCCATTTCCAATGTCTACACCTCTGATGTTATAATCAATGATATATTTAGGCTTTAAAATGTTCTTTCTATTAATTTTATCTTTTCTGACAGATTTAGCCATTTCTGGATCATGTATGCTTGTTAACATAAAAACATTATTTTACTTTTCTTTGACTGCAATGATGTTCATGCTGCCAAGTTGCATCACATTTAAATTTACCTTTTTTTGTTTCCTTTCTGGAAAGTTTTGAGACATTCTTTACCTTGTTTTCAGTACTGTCATACAGATATAGGTCTTTATGAAATGCATATATTCTGCACTAGATTAAGAATTGAAAAAATGATTCAAATATAAATTATACCCTTTCTCAAGTAAGCAATCTATTAATGTTTTCTCTATTCTTTCTCCGTAATACCGCTCATTGATTTACAATTCTGTGTCTTAACCACAGTAAATTAAGCAATTCTATAACTGGAAACTGATTTCCATGTTTTATATATCATTATCCTATAAATTTATAACCTTTTTGGTGTAACATTGATGAAAACCAAGTCATCTTTTTCAAACAAAAAGGGATTCATTTACACAAATATTTTCCTCGGCTAAGTAGTTTGTTTTAATTTTATTTTCAGATTTTCAATGATTTGTCCTAGTTTTATCAACTTTTTTGTACTCTTATTTGAAGTGAAATAAAAAAATTTTTAAATGTTGTGAAACACATCTGAAGGCATAATTTTGTGGAAAAATATTATCAAACAGCTCATTTGTTGTGAATACATTTTCAAATTAGATTTTTTGATATTGCCCATTATTATCATATCAGAAAACAATTTTATATTTTTAATAGTTAAATTTAAAAATATGGCTGATATATATGTTGAAAGAGCACTTCTTTGAGGATTTTGACTAAAACTGTTTCTTCCGCAATTAAATTTAACAAGTCATCATCAATGAAAAAATTAAAGAAATCAATTTCTTTTTTCACATTCATTATAACATGTTCCATACTTTATTAGAAGTGTTTCCAATATTTAAGTGAGCAAAGTGATTTACTATTAAAAACCCTTTGTTTATTCATTAAATTAAAACCTTAAAATAAATTATTTGAAGAATGATCTAAACTATGAAAAATAAGTAAATATTTTGCTGTGTTATAAAAATCTTTAACAGTTCAATTTCCTTTTAACTTTACTTGTTAATTTACAAATGTATTGTGTATGTTTTGTAAAGCTACATTTTGTTGCTGTGTTTATTAATCTACGAGATGCACAAATATTTGTAGATATTGGATACAAGAATAGTTACTGTAAACTAGAGATTATATAAGAAAATGAGAAAGAAATTCAACTTTATTTTTATATCTAAAGCTGGCTCTCTCTTATTGAAAATGATCACCAGTTAATACCATATTGAACTAAAAGTGAAATAATATAGAAAATATTTTTTTTAGTAAAATAGATGGAAATTAGATAATTTTCTTTAGTTTTAGAACTAATAATTATAAATCATTTGGCTAATTTAAAAGTTATCATCATTATTACTTCAGTTAATGTAAACTTACAATAAATATGCATTGCTATTTAACCTTATGAGTTTAGATAGTCCTGAATCATGATTGTGACAAAGAGACTGTCTTTTGATTGCAAACATTTTTTTTTAAAAAAAGCAAATTTAAATATTGTTAGCTTAATGGTCATTTATTCATGCTAATGTAGTATTGAAAAAAAGAAATGAATGAAATAAAATCATTATATTGTATATAGAATCATGTAAGGTAATTTAACCAATAATTATTGTTTTTGCATGTAATCAAACATTACACATACAATATTTTTTTCATTTAATTTCTATTTGAACTATATATAATAGTTATATATTTCCAATTAATCATCTATACAGGAAATTAAAATTTTAAATTACTGTATTAATAATCAATAGTATCAGTATTGTGTTATTCATTGGATAATTAGTAACATAACTTTGCATGTTGAAAACAAATATCTACAGTTAAGAGGAAATATGATCCGATAGTTCAATGAAGATCAAGTTTTATTGATTTATATTTTATAAAATTCTTGCAATTTTTATGATTATTTAAATTTTTTTCAGCAATACATTTGGAAAAAATTAGAAGCTGATCCAATATTCCACCGTTCAATGACAGATGAATATAAATGGCAAGAAGACCATCATATTACTTATAGAAGAATGCTACGTGTTTCTGAACTTGATTTACTACCACCAGAGTTGCTAGTAGAAAAGTACCATTTTTCCCCAGCACTAGCTAATGCTTTAGCAATGTATGACCTATCTATGTATATAAAAAAGTCCCTCAGTACTGAAGTAAGTTTCAAAAATTATTTTTTGGGATTTTGACTCGCATTTGTAAAAATTATTTCATTCTTATAACATTTAAAATGTGTGATTATAAATATTTATTTGGAAACAGTTTTAATATTTATTCATTGATAATTCGTTTTTTAAGTTTGGGAGGAATTCAAATTAAACTACATTATATGAGTCTGATTTGCTGATAAATTAAGTTTGTTAAAGTATTAATGTATGAAAATATATTTGAGTTTCATAGAAAAGTTGAATTTTTAATTAATGTTTTAGTTTTTCATTAAAATTACAAATAAATTTTGTACAAGAATAGAGTGTAAATTTCAAATTATGTAATATTTCATAAGTGTTATTTTTTTTGTCTTAATAGATTTGTTTTTTCCAATACTTAGGACAAATTTGTCTTTTGGAAATTTTAGAAGTAAATCTACTTTAATCCAAAAAATTTGTTTTAAAGTAAGAATGTAAAATTCTTAAATTTTTTCATAATTGTGTACAAAATAAGATTTTGAGATCCTAAAACTACATAACCAGTCTTACTTTAAACATAATTTGATTCAAATATCCACTAAGATCAATAATTAGCTAACTTCATGTCTACAAAATCAAGATTCATCCAATTATCAATGGAATAGTTAGTTCTCTGACTTTAGTCCATAATTTATTGGTTATCCCTCCAGTCTGGATAATATGGGATATCAAAAAATTGCTGATTCTGAAAATGCTTTTAGGAGTATGTATGGAAATCAATATTCAAGCAAAATTTAGTCATCAAAACTTTCCTACTGCATAATAATGTGTGTGAATGTTGAGCTGTCAAATTGAAGGAATTATTTTGATAGCAACCATAAAATATAAATGAATTTTATCTTGTAATTTTTAAATAAATTTTCATTTAAATTTTAGATGTTCTTTTCTGCTACAGTTAACAAGTCAAAAAATAGTCCATTAAGTTCGAAAAATGAATTTGAGGTTACAGTGTTTCTACCATAAACAATTTTATTTTGTTCCTTAAGTTTGAACTTAAGTACTTTATTCTTAGAAATAAAATTAAAAAAAGTTCTTGTAATCCTGTTTCATGTATAATATTGCAAGCTTCTGAAAAAGATGTGCATTTTAATATGTATTGTGAGCTTTAATTTTTTAAAAATCTATTAATAAAATTATTTTAATTTTTACTATTGATTTTTTTTACTCTTTGTGAAAAAATTAACATAAATAAACAATAATTTAGTTAGTTGTCAATTTATAAATGTTTTAAAAAGCATTCTAAAGTTCTATAAATAAAACAGTTATTAGTATTTTGGACTTTAAATTTCTTTGTGATTCTCTATTGCAAACTTTTTTATTTTGGTGAAGAATATTGTTTATTTATTTAAAAACAGTTTTAAAACATACTTAACTAATCAAAATGACAAATTCTTTTAATTTTTATAAAAATACTTACGTTTGTTATGTTTTTAATTTTTAGTATATAACATTTGTTATGAGAAGCAGTGGCTCTTCACAACATATGAAGTTTTTTGATCCATTAAATAAAATGGAGGTAAGATTTTTTAATATAATAACCATTGTAAAATTGTTAATCAGGTCTTATATCAATAATATTTATTTTACATTAACATATTGACACTTAACTATTTAATTTGTTTTTATTTCTGTTTAATATGATTTATATTCAAAATACTTGAGGTAACCAATTTAATGAAAATAAGAGTTCTTGTATTAACTAAAATACTGTTTGGTTTTTAATTTTAAAGAGTTTAATGCCTTTTAATCATTTTATGTTACATATTGCAAATCATGCAAATGTAAACAAACTTTAAATGTATAAGATATTCATTCTTATAAAGAATGTTTTTGGAAATTCTTAATAAATATCAACTATGTATGTTCTTGTGTTGCAAAGGAGAATATGTGAAACTCAAAGCTCCAATAAAGAATAAGACTCATTGTGATTCATTGGTAAGATCATGTTACATAAATTAGAAGATCCCAATTGGGATTGTAGTCACTGTTGAATGACTGGTGACTGGACTGGACAGTTAGTCACTGGTGATCAATACTTCATTTTTGCTTTTTGCATGCATTTCTGTTAGGTTTATTATTAGTCAGAAGTGTTGTGGTTTTCTTCTCTTGTAGAAATTAAATATAGCCCACTATCTGTTAAAGACTTCTGAACAAATTTTCAAATGCATTCCGTAATCTTCTCCTGTATACATATAAATCTTGCACTTATTACAATAATTATGTGAAAAATTCAAATTATTGGAAACACATTTTTTTAAACTGATTTCTCAGTTCAAAGGAATCTTTTATAAATTTAGTTTCAAAATACTTGTCAAAAGTTTTAATAGTATTTAAGTTTTTAAGAATGACTCTATTAACATGCAATACGTATTTAGTTCACAAATGCATTTTTTTTTCACAAATGCATTTTACAATAGGAAAACCAGAAGGAATTCAGATTTTGTTTAATTCCATTAAAAAATATAGTTTTTATAATTTCTATATGTATGGTGTCCTATTTGAAGGATTTTCAAAAATATTTAATGTTAATAAATCTTGAAAAATATTTTTATGCTGTATATTAATAAAATTTTTTTTTATAAAATAAATACTAAATCTACATCTTTTTTGAAGGTTGTGAAAGACCTACATAGGATTTATATATTTTAAAAGACCCAAAGTGTTAAAATTTTATTTCCTCAAATATTGCAAATACATCTATGCATTTAATTTTATATACAGTCATTTAATACCAAAAATGTTATTTTCTTAAAAAAATTTTTATATGCTTTATAGTGTATTTTTTAGAGAGATATGATTACCTCGAACTCAATAATTTCCAGAATAAACATTTATTATTTATATGACTAGAATAGTGAAGCATCTGAAAATATTTTGGTTTGAAAGTTAATTTTTTCTTAAAATGAATTATTTTAAAAATTTCTCATATACTCAGTTTAATTTTTTAAAATTAATATTGAAAAACTAACAGAAATCAAAATTTGTTTTTGGGTCAAAGGATTATTACTTTAAGAAAAATAGTAATTATAAAATCAAATATTTATAGGCATTTCATCGAACAGTTAATTTGAATGAAGGAATCAGAAATTTTTATGTCAAATTATTTTTTTTCAATTTTTAGTTATTTATTTAAATTATTTTACTTTAATGCTTGCTTTATAGCTAATTTAATTATAATTCTGAAAAAATTTAGTTATGTAGTAGTTTGTTTCATAAAAAATAATATTTTATTCGTACAAAAGTATACAGGTTGTTTTGCCTTAACTGAAATAAGTCATGGTACAAATACAAAAGGAATGAGAACTGAAGCTAGATTTGATCCCAAAACACAAGTAAGTTTCTGTTTCTTGTATATTATTTTGGTTTAACTTATCAAATTTATTATTGTTTAAAAACTTGTCTTTACTTTTTGAAAACATTATTTGTAATCAATCAATAATTTCTAATATCTCCCAGAGAATAATTTTAACAATGTTGTTATCATATCTAAGTTTATTAATATTCTTATTATATTGAAACCATGTTTTTTTAATATTACGTGAAATTTTCATGCATTTCTTATAAAATTCTAATTTCAGCATTATATTTAGACATTTTTTTAAAATTATCATTTTAATGCATTGTTTTAAATTATCTAAAGATTAAAAAGTGAATAGCATTTTTTTATGTGTTATTCATTGTTAACTTTTCTAAACACACAAATGTAACACTATTTTTTATTTGGCTTATGAGCTGGCATATTTTTTTGTAAATTTTAGTCCTTTTACTTATGAACCCATTTTCTCATTTTGCTTTCAAAATGTTTATTACACAGCTTATTTTTCTCAGGAAAATTATAATTTTTTTAATTATATTTTTCTTTAATTTGAAATTATTTATTTATTTATATATGATAGAAAATTCTTGTAATTATTTTCCCCAGTATTGTACAAATTTATGTGCTATTTTTTTTTTATATCAAATTTTTTTTTATAAGCATAAATATGTTTTCTTATGCCAATATTTTACTAGTAAATAAATTTTGATGATTTGCTATCATTTATTCAACAAAAATTGATTTTCATCTTTATCAGTAATCTGATTCCTAAATTGCGCTTTTTATTTATTATGAAGAAATTGATAACTAAATTTTATTGCAATTTCAAAAATGAACTGTAAATCTTATAAATCATTTTTTAATTTTAATTGTAATCAATGTTTTGTATGTATTGCTTACTTTTATTACTCTAGCAATTATATGAAATTACCTCTCTTAAAAAAATTTTTTTTAAAGATTTTTTTTTTTTTTTACTTTAACTTTATATGAAGTCTATATATTTCTTTTTTTTGCATTAATGTTGTGCATTATTGATGATCACATTAAATATATTTACAAATAATTTCAAAATAAAAATAAATAAACAGAATGGAAATGTAGTTCTTTTCTTCCATTAATTATCTTCTTTTGTTTTGAAATAACTTGTCAATATTTTAAATGTAATTATACTGTACTGTATCAGTAATCATGGCTATAATTTTGTTAATTTTAATTAATTAAAAGTGCTAACTTTTCAAATATAATAATTCATAATAATAATTTAGCAAAAACCCTTAAAAAATGTTATAGTTCTCATCCAATGTATTTATATACAAAATGATTTTATTAATATTTTGAATAACTTTTAGTTTTTGTTGGTTCAAGTTTATAATATCTTGACTAAAGAAAATTATTATTTATTAGTGAATAACTATATCTCATTCACGTTATTCTTTCATGATTAATAATTTTAAGAGCAAATGTGATTACTTTTTCATGGCTTTTTAATAAAAAAAGTCAAAATTATTTTAATGCAATAACATAAATTTGATTATTCTGCAGATTGTTTGTTTTTATAGTTTAATATATTCTTTTTAACTATGCAATAAACTTAATTCTAAAATCTGAAATTGGATAAAGGATACTGTTTTATTATTATTTGAAAAACTCAGCTGAAAAATATATGCTGCTGATTTTATAAAAATATTAAAATTTGCATTATACAAACTTTAAAAAAAAATTTATTTAAGTTTTTTATGCAAAAAAAGTATATATTTTTTTAATGAAAAACTTTATTTTCCAAATCCTAAGCCTCTATAAAAGCAAATGTGAGAGAAAAACAAGTAACTTGTAAGATACGGATATTAATTAAATAGAAAGATTATATATTATTGTTTGAGGACAATAATTGTCTGTTAGATGTTGATAGAATACATGATTGAGTATCTAAAGCTTAATTTTACAATTCTATCATTTCCTTAAAAGCTTGACACTCAACCGATTTTATTAAAATATTGTTAAATAATATAGCAGGATATGAAAAGCTACTAAAATTGAAATTTTCCCTCATATTGAGATGCATTTTAACAAGTGAGATATAAAAGAAAATTTATATATAAAAGCCAATTCCTACTTAGGTCAACAAATAATTTTTTTTTACTTAATTTTTTATAAATTTTATATTGTCCATTTGTGAAGCAAGGGTCGATACCGTTAATCCAGTTTGTTTTGTTTATTGCTTTGATTATTTTGACGCTTCGATGCGATTCAATCTGAAAACATGAAGATTCTACATCGACGCTCTACCAACATTGCCATTGCAAGACAAATTTTTCATTTTACTATAATGCAGAAAGTCCTCCAAAAGTAATTTTCATTTGTTTTTTTTAAATTAAAAAAAATTGTCTCTCTCTCTCTCACATTACACTTTACGTTAATCTCTTTAATTCATTTCAAAACTACATAGTTGAATTTTCAAAGGAAGTGATGAACTCATTTACAAGATAATAAAAATAAATTATTTCAAGATGTAAAAAAAAAAAAAAAAGAAAGAAAGAAAGATATAAAGATAGTAACTGTTAATGCCAACAGATGGCGCCAATACACAATAGCGTATTTTTTCCTCATATAAAACTAAAATTAATTAATTAAATATAATTAATGAATTATTATTTGGAAAAACAATTATCAACACCTAGTGTTATCCACTACGAGTTTTAAAAAAATGTATTGTAGTTTGAGTAGAGGAATAAAAAGTATTTTATTAATAATTAAAAATTTAAACAACCAGAAAGTCAGAAGAGAGAAAGTCTGAACTAATTGTACAAATTGAATAAAGAAATATTTTGATTTCTTACAATGGTTAAGATGAGGATTTGTTAATTTAGTTTATGATATTAATTAAAAATTTTAGGATTTTAATGTTATTTATTACAAAAATAATTTCTGTAAAACAACACATTATTAAAACTTAAGTGCGTAGTTAAAATATTGAAGTTTTAAGTCTAGTGTTAAATTAATATTTAAATTTTAATATCATTAAAGGTTGTGATTTCACACATTCATAAAAAATATTAATTTTGAACTATTTTGAACTTTCATTGTCAATTGTAAGAAACATTTTCTCTTTGTTTCAAACGAAAAAATATGTTTTTTCAAATTAACATTCTTAATTTCAATATTTTTTTTATCACAGTAAAAATTTCATATGTAATTTAATATTTAGAAACATATATGTAGTACATTACTCATAATGATGTTTTAAATAACAAAACATTATTGATAAAGGTTTGAAGTTATATTGAATTTATTGCAGGAATTTGTTCTTCATACTCCAGATTTTGAAGCAAGCAAGTGTTGGTCTGGAAACTTAGGTCAGCTGGCTACACATGCTGTTGTTTTTGCTCAATTGTATACACCTGATGGCAAATGCCATGGGTTACATAATTTTATTGTTCCCGTTCGAGATCCTAAGACATTATTGCCTTTCCCTGGAATTACTGTTGGAGATATGGGACCAAAGCTTGGTTTAAATGGACTTGATAATGGGTGTGTTCTTATGTCTTTACTTTTATTAAGTACACTTGGATGATAAGTACACTTGGATAAAGTTAATTACTTTTATTAAGTACACTTGGATGAAATTTTAATTTGTTAATTTCTTATTTTTAAGTTTTCTAAAAAAGAATTAATGAAATTATTCATAGTAAAACACTTTGAAATTTAATATTCTTTCTTAGTTTAAAACATTGTGCTATAATTTAGTTGATTCCAGTATATTATATGCACACAACTGTAAAATTGACAAATTATATTCAAAATATGTAAAATTGTCAACATATTTGGGGCTACAAAGTTAAACTTAGTTTACTACAGTGATAAAATTTTGTGTTTATTCTGAATAATAAAATTTTGTTAGAACTTGTCTTAATTATAAAGTGAGTAAAACTGTATAATTTTATATTCCTATTGCGTAATGTTACTAAAATAAGAGATTTTTATCCAGGGATGACAAAATTAAAGATTGGGAAATTAAAGAATCTTTTGATTCTGTTACAAAAGAATTAATAAATTATATTCTTTTGAGTTTTAATGTTAAGATTGATCTGAAATATTTTGTAAAATATTCATGGAAAGCAAGAGAAATATTTTCTCCTTTATGGAATGTTAAGAATTTTTAATAACAAATATATAGGCTAACTTTATTTATTTCATTTATCACATGTAAACTTGTATTAAGCTTTCATATGTTAATTTTTTGTCACAAAATTTTATGAAATTATTAACTAAATTATTTATGTAAATGTATATGACTAACAGTTGATTTCATGTGTGTGTTTAAAATAAATTATTTTATAAGTTAAATTGATCAATGATAAAAAGTACATTTATTTAGCATTTAATATCTATATGTAATCTAAAATATAGTATTTTGTACAAATGTTTTTATTTTATATAATTAAAATTTAAGTAGTATAATATTTTTAAAATACTTATGTCATTAATATTGGATTTTTTAAATTATAAGATTAGACCATGCTTTTATTAAATTATTTTTATTCAAATAAGATTTTCTTCCATTTTTTTATTCTTGGTCAATGCTAGTTGATATATTTTAATAATCTTTTGTAAATTAATGTTAATACCAAAGTAAAAAGAAAAGAAATAGATAATTTACCTGTACTTATCAATTGTATTTATTTCAGTTTTATTATGTTTAACCATTATCGAATACCAAGAGAAAACCTACTTAATAAAAATGGAGATGTTGATCCTCGGGGAAATTATGTGTCTTCTAAAGTAAGACTATGATTAAATAAGATAAATGAGCTATTATAATAATTTTATTTTGTATGATATAATTTCTATTTATTTCTTTAATAGCAAATTGTTATAAATTATTACAAAATTTCAATAAATTGTTAACATACTTTTGTGTTTTATTTTTATCCTTCTTTGAGAATTTTTTCCAATCCATTTTTAAAGTTTAATTTTTAATAAATATTAATTTAGCAAAAGTACATATCATAATATTGAAATAAAATTAATGTAAAATTAACGTTATCTTATATTTTAGAGAAGATTTATAAACATTTCTATTTAATTCTTGAAATATAAGAATTTTTATGAGTAATTTGCCTAGCAATTTTTCTCTAATGATGAGATAAATGTAAAAAATTTATTGATATTATTTTTATAATTAAAATTGCGAATTGTATTTGTCTACTAGGAAGTAGAAATTATGAGAAATAAGACTTTAGTATATCACACCTTTTTTTAATTTTGTTAAAATAAAAAAACAGATTTAATTGAAAAGTCAATTTTAATATAGATATTTGTTATTTACATCTATATTATTTAAATAATAATATAGATAATTGTGATTTTTTAAAATTTAATATAATTTTTTTAGGAAATGATAATGTATGTATGTGTGTGTGTTATCTTATAGTTTTGCTAACATCTGATAAAAATTTTATTTACATTATTTTTGTAGCTAATATTTACTTTATGAATAAAGTTACATTATATTTGTAACTATAAATGTACATGATTTTCCTTAAATTTCAAGTTTTAAACTTCAGTCACAAATAACTTTTGCTTAAAATTGGCTTTTTGTCCTTTAATGTACTGTTAATAAATTTTAATTATTTTGTTTATTTGTTATTTAGTTTGATATGTTGTACTGATTACCTTATTATCTATTCTTGTTTAAATATAATTTTCGAAATTATTCATTGTAATTTAGGTTATGAAATAGATTTAGTTTATTTTGATTCATTCTATAATAAGTGCTGAAAAAATGAAATTTATAATGCAAGTTATATTATTATTAGACATTAAATGATATTCTCATTTGGTTAAAATACTTATATTTTTTTTGAATTGTAAATATTTAAATCTGTATTTAAATGTAATCTTATTTTAAATTTATTCTATTAAGAAAGGTTACAACAAAAATGGGTAAATCAAAATGGTATTTGAGTATATTATGGGTAATTTAAAATAAGTTGATATTAAGTCTAATAAAATGAGCTTTATTAAGTTCAAATGTGGATTTTTTGTATAAATTGTACAATCATATTTCTTTTTGCTCATTATAGAACCAAAATGAAAGGTTTGGTGACTCAATGGGTGCACTTAGTATGGGGCGAGTAGGAATAATTATGCTGTGTGTTAATTTTTTGAGAATGAGTGTGCCTGTAGCTGTTCGTTATTCAGCTGTAAGACGACAATTTGGACCAGCCCCAAATGAAGAAGTTCCTGTACTAGAGTATCAAGTTCAGGTAAATATAATTAGTTGTTTTTCATGTTATGTCTTAGTCTTTTTTATGCTATAAATTTTAAGGTAAAAATAATACTTCAGTAAAATATTTAAAGTAATTTATATCAAAGCTGACACTGATTTTGAGAGTTATTTCTATTTCTTTAATTAATGTTTATTTATTTTTAGCAATGGAGATTGCTCCCATATGTGGCAGCTACTTATGTATGTTATTATTTTGCAAGATCTTTTTATCAAGATTTTATTGATTACTTTGTTGAATCCCTATTTGGACATGAATCAAAAGATATGGTAATAATTTATTCTGATTTTTTCCTTTTCTATAATAATATTTTTAAAATGTAATTTAGAGCTTTTCTCTATTATTCTTATTCTTTTTAAGTATTTTTTTAAAATTCCATTAACACTTTTAAAAAATATAAATTTTTAATTTTTTTTAAGAATTGTTATACTTTATGTATATTTAGCTATATTTTGTATATTTATGTTATTGTAAAAATTAATTTAATAATAAATCATTTATATATATATAAATTAAAAAGTGAAAACAATGCAAATGTAAAGTACATTCCTTTATCATTGAAATACTTGCATTATTTTTTAAATTATTTTGTGAATGATATCCATAGAATTATTTAAGTAGTTCTAAAGAAAATAAACCTTTTCCATTTTTTTTACTATCAACTTCTAAAATGTAAGAAATTTTTTATAAAACAATATTAATGCTGGAAAATAACATTGTACTTTACACCTTAATTTCTCTAATATTCTTCTTGATTTCAAAACTTCTTGTACTAATGTTATTTTTATCATAGTATTAACAAAAATTTTTAAATACTTTAATACACAATACAATAATAAAAACTTTATTTTTAATAGATTTCCCATTCTGTTGTTTATCCACAGTAATTTGCTATTATTAATTAAAATTATATTTATATCTGCAATATACTTCTTGCTTATTAATTACTGTACTATAAGGAATAATTTCAATATTTCATAACTTTTATGTAATTGAGAATGTTTTGTGTTTGTTAATAATTATACTTCAATTTCAATAAATGTCTCAAACTCTATAAAGTTTAGAAAATATGTAAACGATGATTGTTTTAAATTGAATCAACTTGATTGTGCATGTTACAAAGTTTTAATTTCTGTTATATTATGGAAGAATATCCCTTTAATGCATTGCTTTCATAATCTCTGTGTTAAAGCTTTAAAGTCCATAATTAGGTGTTTTATTCTCTTGTTCATTAGGAAACCAGTTTCTTCTATGTGCTTCTAATCATGATTGCTGTAGAATAATATGAGCTTTCTTTTTAATGGTACTTTGCCCAGTCCACCTTAACTTCTGGACTGCAGCATTGTCAACACTGTACCTTTCAAATTATAATAGTTCCTCAGGTGCTCTAGTGTGATAAAGGGAATGTACATTTCTTGAACTGAAAACCAAGTCCTTGATCCTTTTTTGAGTTTGTTTATGAGAAGGATGCTGGCTTTTTCTACTTCAGACTTCACAATAAGGACATTTTATGGGGGACATTGTTAGTCTTACTCTCAACTCTCAATCTGGAGGCCAGAATGTTCCTCTTCATCTGGTGTTTCCCTTGACATTCCTGGATTGTGTAGGCATTTCAGGAGCTAAAATTTCGACTGGTATATCTCTTAGGATCATAGACGCAATTAAGCCTCACCACTACAATAAGATGTTAATGCCTAAGATGGGAAGTCATTGCGTGTTATACAATTTTATTAATAAAAATCTAACCCTATAATTTTGAACTAGGTATTCTCAGTAGGGCATTCATTAGTATTCAACATATATTCACTCTAAAAGCTGTGTCAGAGAGTGGTTATTCTAAGTCTCATTGCATTATCTTTTAATTTGCAAATTTCTTTTTGGTAAGTAAAATTTCTTATAATAAAAAAATTTTAGTTGCCATAAAGAATTTTGTTAATTAACTATATGTTAGTAACTAAACCATATGTTAATTTATATTAATTTTGATAAACATAATATTTTATGTTTTGCAAAATTAATATAAGTTAACATATGGTTTTCAAAATAACATATGTATAGTAATTTGTATTTCAAAGTTATGAGGAATATTTTTTTAAAAAATTTATTAAACATCTATAACATAAAGAAATATATATACTTCTTTATGTTATAGATATTTTTCCATTTGTGTACTGTTTAATGTATTTCTTTCAATCCTTGCATAAAAAGATTTTGGTTTTATTTTGATTATCTCCAAAATTTGAATAAAACATTTTTGCCCAGACATATTTTACTGCATTTCTACTTATTATAATTTAATATTTTCTGTAATTTTTAAAATAGTACTAATATTGCTGTTTGCCAAATATTAAAACATTTTATGATGGTTAATTTACAGAATCATAGATATATAAATTTAAACATACTGCTGCTTTCATTAATAATGATAAGTTGTTACTTTAATGTTGCCTCACTTTTACAAATAACAAGATTTTTTACAAAAATTAGTCATGTTTTTCATTAATCCAATAAATAATTACCATAAAATAAAAATATACATATACACCTTGAAAAAAATTAAAATATTATTATTTTTTCGTAAAGATTGTTTAATCTTATTAATTTTTATAAAATATATTATTTTTAATGTATATTTATTTATAAAAATTAAGAGAGAATAATGAACACATGCTTTTTAGTTTTAAAAGTATTAGATGTAAATTTTTTATCATATTTTATATTTTGTGAAATACAACTTAATACTATTTACAATATTCTGAGTATATTAGAATCAATAATAAAAAAACAAAAATATTCTTTTGATTGTATTGAAATATGTATTACATTTTCTATCCGCCAAATATACAAGTTTCAATAAACCTTTGAGTATAGATAGAGAGTTTAGTTAAGTGGAATTGGTACATATCAATGCCAGATATTGTATCAATCAAAACAATCAATGTAATAATGTATGATTTAAAATTGTGCTAAACAACAAAAACTTTGTTTTCTGCATAATTACAGTCAATTTAGTAAAAATTACTACCATAATTTTATGTATTATAGGTAGACAAAAAAGTATATATTCATGCATTAAGTTGTTGTGGAAAAGCAGTAACTGGTTGGATTGCTAGAGATGCTATCCAAGAATGCAGAGAAGCTTGTGGAGGACATGGATTCTTAAAAGGTTATATGTGTTGTATTTTATTTGTTTTGTTGTATTATGTTGTATTTTACTTGTATTATATTTTATATTTTGTGTCTCATGCTTTGAAATTATTTCTTTAATTATGTTTATTAAAGTTACATTAAAAGGAATGTCTTATTGAATCATTTACTTTTCTTTGACAGATATATTGTATTCTTTCCAATCCCATTAAGCTTAATCACTTGAATCAAAATGCATTGACATAGTTAAATTAAATTTAGTAATTTATAAGCTATGCAAATAATGTATATAAAAATTTTTTGTTTTAGTTAATGTTTGTTTTTGCTCATTTCTGTGCGATATATTACCTATGTGTAAAAACAGATATTTTTAAAATTAACTAATTTTGTAAGAATTTGCTTTGGTTATTAGATTGCATCATTTGTAATTAAATATAATGAGAAACTGAATAATTATGTATTGTGTATGCAACTAGGTATGTTAAAATTTTACTTAAATTTTTTTCTGCTTATTTCTGTATTTTATTTTTTTTTATTATATTATCATAATACCTAACATTTATACTAGCTTTTATAATGAATTTATGTGAAGTTTGCTTATTTGAAATGATCTGAAGTATGAAGTTAATTCAAAATGTAAAGCAAATTTTAATTCCAGTACATCAAACACATAATTCCTAATTATAAACTTTAAATCACTTTTTCTGTTTTCTGAATTTTTTTTGTATTATCAATTTTGATTTTAAGTGTAATAAAATATATGTTGATAAATGAATGTATCAAATGCATATGTCTTATTATAATGTAAATATATTACAACAAAATTAAATGTCTCTTATTCTTATCTTGGTTTGTTATAAGAACATTTTTTGAATATTTAATGAAGTGACAAGATACCATTGTTAATACTCATCTTAAAATTAAATTTGAAAAAGTATAAAATGTTTTGGGGTGTTTTAACTTGTTTTAATAAAAAAAATGTGCAAATGATTAATTTTTAAAGATATTAATGCTACATATATATAATTTTTTACCATTTTGATACATTTTAGTTTAAATGAAGAGTATGTATAAACTATATTTTAACATTTATATGACATTAAAAACATTATTATATTATTGAATTTCAAAAAGTGTTCTTTGAAGGACATTATTTATTAAAAACTTTGTTTTTAAAAAGTGTTAGAAATTTTATCTGCATTTGAGAAGTATAATAATAAAAAGAATTGTGCCCATTTTATTAAATAACTTTTTAATATTTTTGAATATTCTTGATTCTAAATTTTTTGCCTCCATTCATAACTTTATTTAGTTTTTAACAATTTTAAAATAGTGAAAATTTGTCATAATAATTATTGTCTGTCATTTATTTAAAAAATAAATCATAAAAAATGTTATCTTTTCAAAAATGAATAAATTAATATTTACTTATTACATGATATTGACAATATTTTTAAAGTTCTTCATGTATTTCTATTTCATTATTATTTTATTCATATGTTATCATGTATTTCTAATATTTCAGATTAAAATTGGTTTCACTTTTTATGACTATAATGGATGTTTACATGAATAATATCAAATGCTTTAAGTTTTTTTTACTTCTATTTTAATTAATATTTTAAACATGAAAGATCAAGAGTTTTTAATGGTGTGATCAATATTAAACTTACGCAGTTTATACTCAAAACAATGTTTCAATAAGATTAAACTTTATAACCCCCAGTGTTTAGTTCTTAAGCATGCTTGGTACTCAGTTTCATTATCCCACTGAAAGGATGAAAGGCTATGTCGCCTTACCCAGCCTAATATTGTTCTAATATAATTAATAAAGTGATCACTGGATTTGTGCAAAAAATAAAGATTCTTTAAAAATATAATTAAACAAAATTCAGAAAATCATAGCAAAACTATTTATTTACTACTTATTTAATGAAAAAAAAATATTGAAAATTGTAGAATTCAAAATATGTTTTTTTTTTTTTTTTTTTTTTTTTTTTTGGGGGGGGGGGTTTTTTTTAGGATATCACTATACAACTTTGTGATAAAGTATGTGATGAATAAAGCAAAATGTTCTTCTTTTTATTGCATAATTAATATTTGAATCAATTATGCAAATAGAAGAACACTGTATAATTTCTTGCTGAGTAAAATCTCAAGTTCCCATTCATTCTTTAATCTTAAAAAGAAATTTTAATGGAATTTTGGAAAATGAAATTGGGTTTAGTTGATATGATAGAGGTATGTGTTCATCCAATTCAGACTTGGCTTATAATTATCATACTGTAAGAATATATATTTGATGAATAAGGTAATTTTTTAAAATATTATTTTTAAGTTAGGGAAATATATAATACTGATTGTGTATAAGGAAAATACTTAATTATTTTTTATGTATTTAACTATTATTAAAATTCATGATGAAAATACATACAAAAAAATCTCACTTTAATTTTTATTTGCTTTGTGATAACAATTTATTTTACAAGTTTTGAATATATTTTTCTATTCTGGTTGTTAAAATACAAGTTGTTTGTCTGATTGTTAAATACAAAAAAAGTCCAAATCTTGCAGAAAATATTGTTTATAATCCTAGGATATTTACATTTCATATCTACTGAATAAAAGAAATCGTTTATTTTCCATATTTCTAAATGTCTTTTAAAATCTCAAAATGAAAGGAAATTAATATTGAAGTTAAAATATTTTTGGGATTAAGCAAAGGAAAAAGATATTTTAATAAATAAATTGCTGGATTTTGATGTTGATATTTTACCAAAGAAAATTATACAATTTTTGTTTTCTAAAAGTTATATTCTACCAATCACTTTCAAATTGCTTTTAAATCACATGGTTTCTTCTAAAATGTGTTGCTGAATTCTAACTAAGTATTCATAGTTATGAATATTTAATGTAATTTCTATTTAAAAAATAAATAAATATATATAAAAAAAACAGCTTTTGACTCTGATTTTTAAAATAGTAAAAAATTTGATTAATATATGCAATATTTTGTATTATTAATTAATAGTTTTCAGTATCTAATGAGAAACAAAAGTGAATATAAATTATTTTAAAATTTTCTGTTTAAAATTGTACTTAAAGTGCTTATTTTCTATATAAAGACATTTGCAAATAAGTTTTTCTTTTTTAACTTTTACAATATCTGTTACAGTATCTAATTTTGGAACGCTTCGTAACAACCATGATGCTAATTGTACTTATGAAGGGGACAACAATGTTATTCTGCAACAAACCAGCAACTATCTTCTAAATTTGTTGAAAAAAATTAATTCTGGTAAAAGAATAAGTTTTTTTTTTATAAAAAGTTAATATTTCTTTTTTTTAATTATGTTTATTTTAAATATTTTAATTTTATTGGTTTTACATTTTTTATGCCATTTTTCATAGACTAAAATGTTTCAAAATTTTGACAAATAATTAAATGAGAAAGTAGAAGTTTTGTTCTTTAATTATTACCCAGTCAAAAAGTTATACCTTGATAGGAAAATCGTCTAAAGTCTATAATTTTCCATTTTGTCTATAAGACATTTATTTTATGCATTCTATTAAATAATAGATCAAATTTAGTTATTGGAATGTTATGCTATTTTAAGTTAAATCACATAAATTCTGTGTTAAGTCATTTTGCATAAGTCTTCTTTTTATTTCTTCATCTCATCACTTAATAGTTTGATTCTAATTGCACTTATGAATAGCTTGATATATGACATAAAGGATCTCCTAGAAGCTTTAAAGTACTGTAAGGCTTCTTTAACTATAAAACTATTTAACTTTGATCTAAATTTATTAGACATTATATTTTTAATTTCTTGCGTTGTTTAAAACCAGTAAAATTGCTGCAATAACACTTGCATACATTTAATATTTTTTGTTTAGAACTTAGTAAAAACATGGCATGTTAGCAATTAACTATATTATTTATCTTTGGCCTTACTTAAATTCTTCTATGAATCATGATCCTTAATTTTTAATTTTTTTTGTGTTTTTTACATTTAGAAATACTTATTTAATTTTAGAAACATTTTTTTAATTTTAAAAATGCATATAAATTTTATAGAATTTTTAAATTTAGAAAAACCTATAAATATTGCGTTGTTTTGAATCAATAAATAGAAAATTTACTTATTTTGATATCCTTATATAATATGTGCTCTTTTATAGGTGAAGGCACTCCTCCATCTATAAATGAACTTTCTTTTCTCAATAATATGCAGCTTATATTGAAAAGGAAATATTCACCTCCATCTGTAGATACTAAAATGGAATTACGTGGTATATATTATTTGTGTTTTAATTGGATTTTTCAATATTTGGATTTATTATAATTGAGTGTAAAATTTCACTGTCATTAAAAATATAGTTATATATATTTAATTAAAAATATTTAAGTTCGTATGTGTTCTATGTTTTAGCAATTTATTTACTTTTCCTTTAAATTTAGTTATAGTTCTTCCAAAAATGGCCAATTTTTAAAATTAATAAGTCAGATTGTTTTAAATAAATAAAAAAATTCTATTAAAATAAAATAATTTTTAAAGATTAATAAAATAGTTTTATTTTGAAATTTAAATGTAATAATGAATTCTCTAAAACATTGTAATACCAAAAAATCTGATTAAAGCAATTTAACTATGACAGATTCTAATGATTTTATAAGTTATTTTGTTCATTATATAACTAATACAACAAAAGGATTCAATAATTATTTAGAGCAAAATTTTTTATGCAATTATCAATTAAGAAATAAAATGCAAATGGTAAATATTTATGCTTTTTTGACTAAAATATATAATAAAGTATATTAACTTATTATCTAAATAAATTGAAGCTTATTCAACTAATTTGAATAATTAATATAAAAAGTTTAATTAATTATTCAAATTATAATTAATATAATTAAATAATTAATATAAAAAGTTTATCATAATATAAAAATTGTCTAAAATGTCTGGAAAAAGTATATAAGTTAAATGTACAAAAAACAAAAAGAATTTTAAAACTTTCATTTTACAAAATATTTTGTAAAATGAAAGTTTTAAAATTCTTTTTGTTTTTTGTATTTGTACTAGTCATGTTTTAAAAAATGCCCAATATTTATTGATTTAAATTTTATTGAATGACTATTGCTTTAATTATTTAAGTTTTTCCTAGAAAAATCTTAGTTCAGTTTTATCATTAAATCCAACTATTCCATGTAAAAAATTTAACATAAGGACTCATTTCACATTTATAACCCAAGCAATCTTAATTATTAAATGCATTCTTACCTAATATCATGTATATATGTTCTATATGTATTAACTTTTAATTAATATTTTTTAATTCTCTACATAATTATTCTTAAAAATATGTTAATCGAAAAGATATATATTAGTTGTAACTCATGAATGTAATCATTTATCTTAATTTTACTTTATGAATTATCAAATATTAACTATCATATTTGTAAATCACAATGTTTTTGTTTTAAAAACCATTGAACATTGAAATTTTATTTAATATGCTTCATGGTTCATATTTTAATAATGTGTCTCATATTCATGAAGTTTAAACAAAGATTAAACTATTTAAAATATAGGAAGACTACTGATATGGAAATAAGAATAAGTTATTAATATATAAGGTCCAATATTTCTTTTCATCATTTATGTATGGTATTATATTTAATCTATCATTTCAAACAATAAAAGGTTTTACAATACTTTTTGATTTCCCAAGACAGTTATGAGAGTTTAAAAAAAATTTGTTACTATATATATAATGCATGTAATTGTTCATTAAACTTCTGTATGTCTGGAGGTTAATGTAACTGAAGTTATTTGATTGGTGAAGAAAAAAATTATAATTTATAAAACAATGATTAGAAAGGAAAATATTTTATTTTTAATTCTCAGAGAACAAATAAAAATGCTTTGTACAATTTATAAAATGTTTAGAACATTTTATGGAAATTTTATCCCAAAATAAATAAATTTTTAATAATGAACTAAATAACTTATCAATAGAATAATTTTTTTTACTTCTACAAAAGGGAAATCAAGAAATTTATATGTATATATAATTTATTTATTTATTTTTTAAAGTTAAATTCATTTATATTTTAAATCTTGTCTATTATCATGTTTCTTTTCTAATATTAAATTATAAATTTTTTGTCCTATAAGAATGATGTAACTATTTAATTTGCATTGTTTAATTTTTGAAAATATCTTATTTTTATATTGCATATATTTATAAATTTTCATTTTATGTAATTAAAATTAATAATTGGTACATATTGTTAAGAACTTTCATAATAAAATACACTTCATGTAAATATGTACCTTGTTTAAATTTTTATTTCATTTTCTGAAGTATAAATCAATCAAAGATAATAATTTTGTAAGTACAATTTAAAGTGTTTTACAAAAATTATATAATCACAATTTTGCATAAAGACTAATTTTTTATACTTGCATATTCTTTAAAAATAGATCTGATTTGAAATGTTTTTGATCATTTTTTGTGAATTATAACTATTAAAATTTTCATAATATTCATTCAAAAATATTTGTTGTAAATTTATTTAAATTACTTATTAATTATAAATATGTGTATTATAATTTTTTTCCTTAAATATTTATTTAAAAAGAATAAATTTGCTTTCTAGAAAAAAGTATTATTTCCAAGTTACATTTTAAACTTTATAGTTATTTTCATAAAATAAATGTGAAATCTGCATTAACTAATCTGGTTTCTCTCTCTTTCTTAGATATTATTGATTCCTTTGAATGGTTAGTATGTCATTTACTTCAGAAAAGCAGTTTAAAACACCAATCAGAGCTTGAAAATAGTAGAAATGCCTTCATTGCCCGCTGTAATTCTCAAGTTTATCATTCTCATACATTGGCTATTGTGTTCTTTCAGGTATATCTTTACAATGATGTCATTATTGATTTATTAGCATAAAAAAGAAATTATTCTGTTTCAATATGTTTAGATAGCATCAACAGTGATTTTGAGATAGTTAAATTACTATTGATTTTGTAAAAAATTTAAAATTATTGATTACACAATTGTCCTGATGGGGAAAAGAATCACATTCTGAAATTTATATTTAGAAGTTTTTCTTTCAGTGTTCTTCTTAATTAAAAGAAGTCTTAATGTTCATTCTTAAGTGTAAGAAATATATGCTATATAAATTAACTTAATGATTTCCGTTCATAAAAAAATATCAAATTTAATTAAAAGGTATAATCAAGATATATTGATTTGAAAGTAATTATGTTATCTTCAAACAATTTGTATGATCTTTAATGGGTAAGAATATGTAAAAGTAAACTTTCTGCAATGTATCAAAACTTACTATTGGACAAATTTATTTGAAATTTAAAATTCAGTTGAAATTTTCCAGTTGCATTAATTTTCACATTATTTTTATAATAAATGAAAACCATTTAATTTTTAAATTTGATTTAAGAAAGAGAGTGTCAATTCTAGAATGTTTGCTAAACTTTCAATACCTTTTATAAGTATCATACAAACCAGTAATAATCATAAAAGAGACATAAGTTTTCCATTAGTTTTAAATTATTCAATAATGAAATATATTTACCACTAAAAATAATAAATAAAGCTGTTTCGTTTTTTAATAAAGGTTAAAAAATTAATGTAATAAAAATTGCTTCAAATGATTGTGATTAAAATTAAAATGATTGTGATAACAATTATGGAACTTCTACAACAATAAATTTGCATAGTCTGCATATAATGAATCTAATCTATTACAGCTTCATAACAAACTGAATTTGGTTGATAAATGGGGGGGGGGGCTGCCTTTCAAATAAAATAAGCACAGCAAAAAATACTAAAAGCTAAATGTTGACTATATTAAATAAGGCATTTAAATGTCCATTTCATATATTTTGTCAACAACCTAACAGATATATGTCTCCAAAACATGAATGCACATCTATCATGTACTGTTCAACACCTTCTAGTTTAGAACTTGAACCTTCAACTTTAAAAAGTGCTGTTGTATCATTAAATGGCTATGAAACTTTGGTTTGTAAAATCACATGAATTATATATCTTCCACTCTTTTGTACTAGTGTTAATGAAATAGAAAGTAGCTATATTTTCATAAAGCCTTATCTCTTAGCCCCTGTTGATAAAATAAAAACTGTTGTTTTACAAAAGTATTATTGAATTATGCTTAAAATGTCAAAAACTTAAAAGAAAACAGAATTTTATGTTATAAATTCTTTTTAAAAATATACAAACAAATATAAAATGGAAAAAAGATTTTAATATGAATTTTGAATATGCATCTTGAAACCTGTTTTATTTTCATAAGTATTTGGTTAGTAGACAATTTTTATTGTTTTAGTAATTGTTAAGTTTAACAATATCATTTCCCCATTCTTGATAAAATGTGTACAAATATATTTTATGTTATTGTATTTGAAGTGTATGTGTACATATATATTCAAAGAATTTATTACAAATTGTTTAAATGTCACTTTGTAATCAAAGGTTCATTTTGATACAAAAATGGAATAACTATTTCTTGCAATATAATATAATGTTAACAATTTTTTTAAATATACTTACTGATATCCCAATGTTTTATTTCAATAAATTTTTAGAAATATGCCTTTCTGATTCATGTTTTTAGACTTAAAATACTTCTATGATTCAGAGATAGAAACTAATATCATTTATGAAGATGTTATGCTACTATTCTTCATTTACTTATGCTTAACATTCTTTAAGCAAGGATTTTTCATTAGTGTGGGCAAGTTTCTCTTACTCAATAGGAAAATGGAATTAATTAAATATTTTGCTTCACATAAGGTTCAAAATAAATTTTAACTATAATCAAAAATTTACTTTTAAATATTGGTGCATTTATTCATAAATAATTATAATCAAATGCAATGATAAAAAAATTATGTATTATATGTTAAATGAAATCAACTTATAAACCTCATTTTATAATGGTGAAATAAAAGATTAATTATGAATATAATTTTAAATTATATGCTGAATCTTACAATAAATGAAAAATCTGAAAATAAATATAATGCAAAATAAGCTTTTATTTTCAGATTTTTCAATTATTGTAATCTTAAACCTATTTTAAAAATTCTTTCATTAATATCACTGAAACTATAGCATAATTATCTTTTTAATGAATTTTACAACAATATATTTTTTATCAACAATGTTTTCTTATCTTAATATTTTATTTATATATTCCTTTGTTACAGTTGATTGCTCTAAAAAGGTTTGAGAATCTAATTACAGAACAAAGAAATCCGTCGATTAAATCAGTGATGGAAAAATTAGGACGATTGTATGGTTTATGGAGTATTGATAAACATTTGGGATTACTTTATGCAGGTTCGATTTCATTTTAATATTTTTGAATGTAAATATATTAATAATTTTTTTCATGTTTCACTACTATCATATTAGGTTTGTTAAACCAAATAAAAATTATGTGATGATAAATTTTAAGAGTTCTCAAATATATGATATAGATTAATGTTTATAAGCAAAATGTAATAAAAAAAATAATTGACTTCTTTTTTTGAAATACACATTGTTCATTAATTTGCCAATAACCTCTACTCAGTATTTCACTTTCAATAAGATTAACTTGATAGGACAAATTAAATTTATTTTATTAGACAAATGCAAATTGAATTTCTTATAAGTGTAAAATATTCTATACAAATACACTAATTAACAATAGAAAGTATAATTAAACATCATGCAGTTTTTAAATTTATGACTACTAAAATGTCAAGCAGACATTTTCTCTACTGGAAAAGAATTTAAAATTTCAAAAAATTAAATTTCTTTTTATTTAAGTTAGAAAAAACTAAAATTTTTAACCAAATGTGTCCTTAATATTTTCTCTATTAGAAAGAGTGTTCTGTCATTAATGGCAAATAATCATTTTTAGTAGTGGAGCCAGAATGAAATTAAAAAAAAAATTAAGGCAAAGTGTTTAAATTTATTTATATTATAGATTAATATTTATTAAACATATTGTGCATCACATTTAATATGCATTTTTATTATGTACATATTTAATATTTTTTTTAAAAAACTAACAAATTATTTTAAAGACTTGTAAAAAATGAAAAGAAAAAAAATGCTTATGCTTTTGTATTTTCTTCGTTTTTCAGATTTTGTCTTTCAAGTAAAATCAAATTATTTTTAAATAAGCACTAATTTTAAACTATTTCTTTAAAAAACATTTAAACTTTAGTTTTAACATTATTTGTGTATTTAATTCAAAAGAACTTTACTACAACAATTTTGCTAATTTAGAGAAATATTGTTTTTTGATGCCTTAACAAATATTATCTGTATGAATTAGGAATATCCTTTTGTAATACTTGCAAAAATTGTTCCAATGGAAAAAGGAGATTCCAATGCATATTTCTTTGTGTGTGTGGTAGAACTAATCCTCTTATTCTTAAGAATATGTTAGTCTTTAATTACAGTACCAAAGATTTTTTAATTTAGAACAAGTTAAATGTTAAGTTACCCTTTAACTGTATACTAATGTATTTATTTTCACTTTTTTTTTATGTATAAAATATAACTAATATATATATTTTTATACATTTCTCTTTAAAATTATATTTTAGATTTTATGATTAAATATATATTTTAATAACTTCTTTCACTATTTGTGGTGCATATATAGATGGTTATATATCTGGAAACATTCCAAATGCTGTGATCAAGGGGAACATATTAGATTTGTGCTCTGAATTAAAAGATGAAGCTGTTACTTTAGTTGATGTATTTTGTCCACCAGATTTTATTTTGAATTCTGCATTAGGAAAATCAGATGGAAAGGTATATCTATGCTTTAAATTAATTGATTTATTACTAAAAGATCTGTGAATTAGCATTTTGATAAAATATGTTATTCTAAATATTCAGGAATTTAGTCAAAATGATAAATTAAACTGTTGGATAGATAAATATTTGTTATTTTAATACAAATTTTAATCAAATTTATTAAATTTAATCAATCTAGAAAAATACTTTTTGGTATTTTCTCTCTTTGATATACAAATAAAACAATATTTATTGTTGGTTATTAATTTTTATAAACTAAAATATTATATAAAATTAATATTATGTATTGTATTGTGAAAACTAAAATCATTAAATATATTTTAGATGTTTAATAATTTAATATAATGTAAACAAAAAAGGAAAATAAATTATTAATATAAGCTAAATATTTTTAGTCTTTCTCTGGTAATAATAATTAAGTTCTTAATGTGTTATGTGCATATTATAATGAATTAATTAATAATTAAATGTGTGCTTTACAAACTAATAATAATTTTTACTTAATTTCAAAATATTATGTTCTTTGTAGAACTTATATTATCAGCCTCAGTTTTCCTCTAAAATAATCTTTTGCGTATTTTTGAAATTATATAATTTACTGCATTATTCTTTTATCAAATCTTGAGTTTGGTGTATTCATCATATTTTTCGGTAATATTTTTTTAGTTTCATTAAAATACTCAGTTAGATTAGTGTACAAAATAGAATGAACTGTATATTTCAATAGGTTTGGATTGTGAAAGTGATTGAAATTAAGGAAAAATTTCAGCTGAAATTGTATATACATAATTCATATAAGTAAACAAAAGTTTATTAACAAAAATAAAAATTGGCAATATTAATACAATTTTGTCTTTGAGAAATTATTTTATTGACTTAAAAATCAATAGTAATTTCTAGGAGCATCTTAAAAAATTTATGGCACTAAAAGTTTATTTAATAAGTATTTCATATTTATTTGCAAAGTAACACACTACCTTTTAAATTCTAGATTCTGGAAAGTTAAATCACTTTATTTGTATCAATAAAAAAAGAACTTTATCACTCTTAGAAACTATACTGCAATTGACTGTACTTTGAAGAACGTTTTTATAAATTAATGAAATACTATTTTGGAAATACACAATAATGATCTTTTCTTTTTATTTAATTAAATTTTTATTTTCATTAAAAACTATTTCTATGAAAAATATACTTAATTCTTAAAGCAATACATCAACATTCAAATATCAAAAACCTTTAAAATTATGATTTTAGAATGCCTAGAAATGTTAGTATAATTTTTCACAAAATGTATACAAGAATATATAAATTTGTATAAGACTGACAATCTCTGATGCACATAAAGTTACTAGTAAGTTATTTAGTCTTATTTGCTTTTATTTAAAATGAAATAAAATGTTTTCTCGCTCATCAGATTATTTAATGTTGAATTTTAAGTATTGTATGTTGAATTTATATGTTTTTTATATGTTGAATTTTAAGTTTAAACTCTATAAAATATTAGAAAATAAATGCCTTATATTTTTTAAAGATAATAATGTACTCTTTTTAATATACTTCTAATTAAACATTTTACAGATTTACAAAAACTTACAAGATGTTATCATGAATACTCATGGAGCAATGGAAAGGCCATATTGGTGGAAAGAAGTTGTAGAAAAAGGCAAACCTATATGCAAATCAAATTTATAAATATTCTCATCAGGATATTGACTTTTAAATATTTTTAATTACTCATGTATATTTATGTTTGTAATATAATTGACTATAATGAAAAATGTATTTAATTTGAAAATAGATGATTTTTATATTTTTGATTAATCTTTTGTACAAAATATATGTAAATATGGATATTTTTATTATTAAAAATAAATTTTAGAATTAAGAACTTAAAATCTATTATCTCCACAATTTTCTTAACTTTTTTCATTTAGTATACAATTTTAATTAATCATAATTACAGAGGATGTTCCCACATTTTAGTAATGCTTATGCAAAGATATATAATTGAACATATTAGAAAATAAAATACTCTAATATTTATTTAGTCTCATAACTCTTTCTCATTATTATCGTATTACATCTTGATTTCCTAGATAAAAGTCCTTTTCTTAAAACATCATAGCTAATATCGTTCCACTCTTCCCTCACAATCTTTCCAATATTTTTCAGCGACATTTTAAAATAGAAGATAAATAATTTTAATGCTGCAGACTATAAAAGCCTTATAACAACTTGATGCCAATTACATTTATAATATTTCATTTCATGGAGAAAATAAAAATCATTACAAAAATTTGAGATTACCTTCTGTATTTCAGTTTTTAATGTTTGTTGGATACTTTGAATAATTTACATTATATTTTTATGAAAAGAATTATCACCTAAATGTTATAGAGAATATATTAAACACAGCAAAATTAATTTGTTAAATTTCATTTATAGAAAGATATGATGCAATTTGTTATATGTTGAAAGAATTTATATTAGGTTGAAGAGAAATATTTCATTCATTTAAATTAGTCCTGAATCCTTCAAATAAAAAAATAATAAAAATCAAGTTTAATGTAATTTTTTGAAAAATAAATATTAAATAATTTGCATGAATGATTGATTTATCAAAATGTTTTTAAATTAACTATACACATGAAAATAATACAGAAAAATTTATATCTTTTGTTTATTTGGCAACATTTAATGTGTAAATTTTCAGAAAGTAAATATTATTGATTTTGTTCTTTTACATGTGCCTAAAACGTTTTTTTAATGAACTGTTACATTATTTTCAATAATGATTAATGTATAAAATATCTGTAATAAAAAGAAGTCAAACATGCCAGATAATGTAAAGCAATGAATTTTGCTGTATAAAAAATAGATTGCATCGGAAGTTGTGGAAAAATAAATTTTTGTCAATTAATGAAAGATTTAGATTTTGTAATTAGAATAAACACATCATTGCTTTTTTGTTTATTTCATATGTCACGCAATTCAAAATATGATTTTTTTAAGGAAGTAAATTATTTGCCAAATCCTATTTTTTAAAGAAAAGTTTCTTATTGGCTTTTATGAAAAAAATTCATTGTTCAGTAAAATAGAATTGGTTGTAATGACATCATTCATAAGAGATATAAAACAACTATGACAATGCTAGAAAATCCAGTATACAACATATTTCTTACAACTAAATAATTTTTCAATAAATCCAGATATGTATAAATTAAGTTTTTTAATGCCATTTAGATTTTACTTCAATACTTTCTTTTGAATTTTTATAAATTTTCTTAAATATATTTCAAGTTTAAAGAAAACTTCCTTTTCTTTAAAAAAAAAAAAAATATCAGATTCAAGAGATAAGAATCACAATCCTATTAACCAATAATAAAATCAGCATTAGAACCCGTTACTAAAGACAGTAGAAATTAAATTAATACTTCTTATATGCATAGTTCACTAGTAATCATAAACATTCTTCACTAAAAATTTATCAGGATTTGTTAATTGAGGAATCGCATTAAGCACAGTTCAGGAGGTACTTTTATAATATAGTATTTAACCTTAATTTTTGCTTTTACATGACATAAAACTAAAATTGAAAATTACAATTTTTCATAAATTAAAGCCACATTATCAGAATGTATTATAAGCATTGTTTAATTTGAAACAGTCAAAAATAAAAATGTATGTATCTTTTGTAAATGAAATAACTAGAACTTAACGTCTATAGATTTATTCAATCATGATTTTTAAAATACATGATACAATTTTTTTGCCAAACTTTAGTATAAATAAATTAGTTAAAAACAACTAAAGATAAACATAAATATATAAGAGTGCTATAAAATAATAATTCACAAGTTAATAGACTAGTGCTTTTCAATATTTTCTTCAAATTTAATATTTTAATTCAAACTATTAAAAATTTCAACATAAATTACTGTCATTATAAAGTATTGAATAATCTGGAAAATACAATGCATACTGCATATAAAAAATACACGTAAATTTAAGATGCCATAGTTTATTTTTAAAAAAAATAAATTTTAAAAATATATAACTTGTACTTAAAACAAATGGGTAAATACATAATTAAAACATCTTATTTTAAATTAACATAAAATTCCTTACAACAATATATATAGTTTAAAAGTGTAAAATTATAACTATTCTGTTAAGAGTATATAACCATTCTATACAACATCATTGCACAAACTAATATTTGGACAGATATAACTAACACTAACAGTAAGTTTTTTGATAATACTTTGGAAATTAGTATAACATTTTGTCACAATAATATTTACAAATTTAAGAGAAATGTTCACAAATAGTATTGACAAAATTATTCAACCTAAAAGGTAAGTTAAAAAACAGTATAAAAATAATCCAACATAATGGACTTTTCACATGTGTTGGCACAAAAAGTTATGTACAGCAGACATTAAATTGCCTTAACATAAACTAAAATATGGCAACTTGTTTTTAATATTTGTATAAGTTATTAGGAAAAATGAGTGACAGAGAAAAATTGAGAGTAAACTTTGGCTTTGTATTTAGCACAGAGATTTCTTGCATAACAATAATTCATGCTGAAACATACATACATCTGTTTCAACTATGTTCAGATTTATGATTCTTCATTGTTGATGAATTTTCACCAAGATCACCATGCTGAAATAATAATTTGATATAATATATATAGAAAGAAAATATAATCAGAATTTAATAAGTTACTAACTTTAAAACAAGGAAGTGCTTTTATATTCAAAAAAATTATTAAATTTAAATTAAAAAAAAAAAAAACAATTTATAAATAGTTTTTGAAAATGTAAAATGATTTTTTAAAATGATAATCATCCTTATTTACAATTATTTGAAATGTTGATTTAAGTAAAAAAATTACATTGAACTAAAATAATTTGAATTGAATCTAAGTATACAAATTTTACACATATATCTTTAAAATTTGCTCAGATTATCAATTAGAAAAGTAAATTAATGGTCCTTATAATGAATTTAAGATTATAATATAGTGATCAAAACATCTTCCATAAAGAACATATTAAATGTAACAAATTTTATAAAGATTACATATTATAAATGAGGATGAGTAGCAAGAAACTTTCTAAAAACATTAATATTATTACAAATTACAAAATATATTATACATACTGGTATAAAACATTTTACATTAATTTCAATTAAAGCTATATATAGACACCGAGTCTTAATTATCTCAAAGCACAATAAATTATTTCAAGAATGTTTAGATTTTGAAGTATATTCTTCATAATAAAAATTTACTCTATATCATGTTTCTCTATGTAAACACAAATACTTATTACCTATGCTATTAAAGTATTTTTGATATATTTAAAAAGAACTAAATTATAAAGTAATATTTTTTTTGCAATTTATTTTATAACATACAGCTATGTTATTTAGTAATTAATTATTTTATTCAAACCATGTTACAGAAAACTATGCAATATCTCTAAAAATATTATATATTGTGTAAAAATAAAAGTATTTTCTTCACATAAATAAGAAATCTGACAGTTAATTTATTTAACGGCTGAGTTTTGTGCTAATGTATTTCTATTGAAATTAGATTACAACTATTACTGAGTTGACAGTTAAAAAGAAAATCTTGTTTCAACAGGGTAAAATTTTAAAATTTCTACTATTCTTTTGTTTAGAATAAGTACAAATATTTCTGTAAACAGAAAGCAATCCAACAAGGAAGGAAACAGATAAGTTTATCAATACTTAACTGTAAATCTCAATCATATAAATAATAAATTTCAATTTGATGTGGCAAACTAATAGCTGTATTTGTCAACTCAATTCAAAAATAAATGCTTGCATTACATTTTTCCATCTTTAATATTAAAATTGCGAATTCTATTTTTTATGCGATAATATTTTATAAAGAGGTTTAGATTTTCTTTTTATCATATATTAGGAGCATGTAATTGCTATTCTAAAAACTAAGAAATTACAAGAACGATTGAATGTACAATGTTCTTAAAATTATAAAAAATAATATATTTAACACCAAAGTGCTTAAATTTTTGAATTAGAAATTAAGAGAAATATAAATTTATTAACTGTATTAAAACAGAATGTTTAACAGTTACAGTAAAACAAATTTTTTTCTTCTTAATTTAAAAAAGTACAAAGAAGTATGTAAATATAATTTAACTTGAATTAATACATGATTTTATTAATTCATCTTTAATCAACAACAAATAACTATTAAATAAAAAGTCGATAATATAACTAAGTGTCATTTGGCAAACTTATCCAGTGAAATGTTAAGTTCAGAGCCTAATCATAAACCAATATGAAAATTTAATATTTATTAATATTGATATTTTATCATCATTTATAATATAAATGGAAATGTCTATTCAGATGTCAAGAAAAATTTATTTTTTAGACCAGAAAGTGTATAAATAATCCATTAATATAAATATGAAAAAAATGTCTTACATGGCTATTCCATGAGTCTTTCTTGTTCCAATCTGTATCTGAATCATCTTCTGATAACTCTGAATATTCATCTTCATGTAAGAGTAAGTTATCTCGAGAAGGATTACTACCTTCTCCAAGCCTTAAACTATGTTAAAGAGTTCAATACAAAATATAGTTATATTAAAGAATTCATTTTAAAGAAAAATTCTTTCAAAAATAGCATAAATGTATGTGTAATATTTTATCATTTTTAATAATTACAACAAGTAAATTCTGCTAAATTTTGTGATAATCACTTAACTGATCAAAATTTTTTCCCGAAGCATTCTTAAAAAAAAAAAAAAAAAAAAGGATATTTTTTATTGCATATCATTAAAGTCTTAACTTAGTATAAAAGGAAAAACGAAAAAAGTTTTTAAAAAATTTTGATAAATAATGAACTTCAGCATTTTTTTATGTTATAACTTGGTAACACAAATACCCCTAGATGTTGACTTTTTGCAGAGTTTATAACAGTGAAAGATGTTATACAGATCTCGCGAACTGAACAAAATTTAAACCTAGGACATGGAGGAGGTGGGTTTTCTACATCAATTTCAATAAAATTTCTAGCAGAAATCAAATTTTCATAGGAGTTAAGTTCACAACATGTGTCACCTGAAGAATTATCCAGAATGTTACAAGAATATTTGAATTTGCATTCGAATCATCAGAAGCATCTAACATTAAAGTATAATCATCTATTGTAACATCTATAATTAAAGAGCTTTGAATTCACAACCAGAACACTGTATACCAAAATTTTCAAGAACTAAGAGTGCAAAACATTTTTGACTTCTGGTAACAAAAGAAAAAATTAGTTAGAATGCTTTTAAATAGCATAGACAGGTTATGCCATCTATTGAAATATTATAATACAAAAGTCTCTCCTTCAATATTTTAAAAATATGAGCAAACCAGATGTGGCCAATGATCAGCAACTGATTTGCCCATACTCCATACAGGCAAATTATTTAAAGGAATCAAAAAACTTGGTAAAAAAGTTCACTATTTTTAATTTGTTTCAAAACTATTAACTAAACTATTATTTGAGTACTTATATTAAAATAAATGAAAAATCAAGTAATTAATTAAACATTAATGAAAAAGACAATGTTCTTGTACTCTACCAAAGTGATTATTAAAAGTAAGACAAGTATCATATTGGCACACATTCACGTAACAAAATTTCCAAACTACATTCAGTATCTATAATTATCATTTCTATAAATTAACTATGTGTCACTAATAAATATAAATTTTAAGTTAAGCTCTTAAGTTTATCAGAACAATTTTTAGAATCTATAAATTTTAAAAAATTTGTGCACAAAAACGTATTATTTAATTTTTTAAAATTTTATCACACAAAATAAACTATTTTATACATTGAGGCATTTTTTATTAAAATTTAAAAATTCATTTTTAAAAAAATTGAGAGAAAAAAAGAGATAAATTTTTAACTGCTTTTATCTGTGAATGAAATAAATTCATCAGCTGCTTGTAAGTAAAAAAGACAATTTTAAAAGAAAAAGGATACACATTTATATTTATATAAATATTTTCATTTCACCAAACATTATATGAGTACAAACAATATTAGATCAGGAAATGAAAAATTGTGAAAAAAATATGGATTATAAATGTGTTTACTTTAAGACAATTTCACATTGAAAAGTTAAAATTTTTATTGTAAAATATTCACAGTACTATTTGGTGTACTGGATTGATTAAATGAAATCATTTATTACTTGAAGAAAATGAATTATTCAGAGAAACTGTATTTTAAGTAAGTTTATACCCCATACATTTCCAAGCCTAAATTGATTTTTAAATTAGCTGGGAATGTTAATTTATAGTAAAATATTTATCTAAAATTATAATTTTATGCAAGTCATAATTCACGACAAACATTTTACTGCATAAAATGACGTTTATTTAGAGGGATTTTCCAGTAACTGAAAATATTGAATTTTTTAATAATTGATTTGATGAACTATATATTATATAATTTTAATGTATTTTTTTTTCAATTTTTTAAGCTTTCTAAATGAAATTTTTTGCATAGGCTTGAGTTTTGTATAAGAGTGCAAAAGAAAATAGATATGTTTTTTTTCTTAAAATTAATCTTCAAAAGGATACATAGGTTTAAATGCTCGCTTCCTTCGAGAAAAAATACTAGCTAATTGGGCGAATTTTCTTCTTGACACTATGAAGTACAAAAAAATTAAAACATATTAATTCAAAAAAAAATTAAGGCAAAAGAAATATTATACAATCATTAACAACTTTTTAATTAATTTTCTTTCTCTCTCTCATCATTTATGTTTAACACTATCTAAGTTAAAATTATCCAAAATTCTGCAGAATTCTTGGAATTTCATGAATTATGATATTAATTATCTATAGCTATTAAGTTTTATTTTAAATAACATTATGGTTCACATACATAATAGATTTCACAAAGACTAATATTAACATTCACTTAAAAGTTAATATATGTCAATACCAATTTACATTTAAGCTATAAATAGATTTTCTACAAGTATTTTAAAAAAATATTTTTGAACGATTTGTCATGAACATTACTTTGCAATATAATTATCAATTGAATATTTAATAGTATATTTATGAGCAATAATAGATGCACAAAAACATACAATCACAATATTGTTAATGTATTTTGTATTATTTTCTAATGGCCTCACATATCACTTGGAAAATATATATCAAAACATTTAGTAAATTTTTCATGAGTTGGAACTTTAAATTGAGGAACTTTCATAAATATATATCAAAATATTTATAAAATTTTAAATTATCTAATTTTTTATTATTGTTTTACGAATAAAAATCTAAATAGCAAGCTTTATAGTAAATAGCAAGTTCATAATCTAAATAAAAGTTTTCTTAACATGAATTTAAAAAAAAACACAGGTCATATTTTAATTGTAAAAGAACAATATTAATTTTACATAATTGAAATTTGGAGCACATTAACAATAAATAAAAACGGATTATGCTTGAAAACTTATTTTTTAGAATATCTTATTGACTAAAAATTTATAACATTTTAATAATATTACCTGTTATATTGGTACTATTAAGAATTTGTTACCAATAAAGTTAACACAGATTCAGAGTCAAAATTAAACTGAAGAATATTTTAATTCAATAAAAACAGTTGCAATAAAGCTAATGTTAATGAAAATAATTAGTTTTTAATTCTAATCGTTTTATCAAAAACTTTTCATTTTTCAAGAGGACAATCATCTTTCCTACCAGATTCATTAATTCTGAAAATATTTGTTTTCAGCTTTCCTTCTCTAGTTATATTACATCTTGTTTTGATCTTTTTACAAGATGCATATTCTGAATGAGATACTTTAACATAATGCATTGATTCTTTGATAAATGAAATAAATTTCAGATCTACAAATGAGATCATAAATACACTATTATTCCATTGTTAATTTTGATAAAGGGCCTTTTTTTTCACAGTACAATTGTTTGAAAAGCAACTTTTCTATGATTGAGTAGGTCATATTAAAACTTTGGAGGGCCCTAACTCCTAGAACACAAGACAGAGTTACCTACAGGGAAGTATGCTGATGCAATAAATTTGAAGGGGAAACTAATTAGAATATTGATGAATAATTAACATAACATCTTTTGTATAATTGGATCCCAATATTTAATCTTGAGAACAAGCAACCAAATCATTAATCCTCTGTTATAAGTTCAATAGTTTTAGATTCGATTCCTACCATGTATTGGGTTTTTGCAGTGCTTTGTAATCCACTTTAAATCTAATAAGCATTCATGTGCAAAAAGTAATTATTTAACAAACCAAACCAAATATTATTTATAGATAAGTCTTTCAATATCTTAGATTAATAAGATTCGTTAAGCACTTAGTTTAGAGTGGTTAGATTTTTGTCTTTGATTCGTTATCAATATTATCAATTAAATATATCTTAACATTATATTACTCAAAAGTATTCTCACAAATTGACCACACAGCTAACCAGTGATTCTTTACATGACAAAAATGTTCAGGAAAAGTTACTTCTTTTCTAAGCTATAAGAAGTGTTTATCTATTTTTTCTGCAAGAAAGTACCTGAACTATGGATACACAATGAGAGCAAATCCATTAATATTACAATTATTATGAAAAACCTCATAAATAATACATATAAAAAGTATATTGAAATAATTTATAATGGTATACTTCTTTTATTCAGTTCATCAGCTGTTTTAGAACAGTTAACTTTCAATGCATTTAAAGACAACTAAAGTAATTCTTTTATTATTTTTAATAAAAATTAAACTCTATACTATACTATTGATATAAGTATATAAAAAATACACAGCACTAACAAACAGTATTTCTTCTGTTTGTCAAACTAGTATTATACTTTTTCATTATTACATAAATTTTATCTTTAAATGAATCTCCCAATTAACTCTCATATTAATTCTAATTCTTTTCTATGAACATTCAATTTGAAAAATAAACTTTCATTAAACAATTCTTTATTAAATATATTTTCATCAAAAGTAATAAAAGGAATTTAAACAACATGAATATAGTTAGAATGCATTTAAGCATAGCACATTATATTAAAATAAGTTTTAAAACAATATGTATACATTTCAAGATGTTCTTTAAAAAAATGAATTTTAGCAAAATCAGGATAACTTTGATTCCTGAATAGTTTTTTATAAACAGTTATTCAAAGTACTTAAAGAAAAGGAATTATATTTTGGGTATCATGCTTTTTCACAATACATTGTTAAAGTATTCGGGAATTATTGAAAATTGAAATTGTAAATAAAATATTGAATGGTTACAACTTAACAGTAAAACATATCTATAATAATAATATAATAAACTTACAAAGAAAAATATATGTTTTAATTTACAAAATAATTTTTAGAAACTTAAAAAATACATATTCTTTTTATATACTTTCAAATTAAGGGAAATAAAAATAAGATAATGATTTTACAATAAATATATTATAAATAATATACAGTATTATAAATAATAGGTTGCAGTAAACATCTAATACAATAAAACAAAAATGAAACCATGAAAAAAATGAATAACATGTTTCCTTAATTTCTAAAATTATAACTTCACAATGGCCAGGACTTTTACACATTAATACAAATTAAATAGTTACAACAAAATTCACCTTTTCCTACTATTAAGTTATAATAGTAGGAAAATTCGGGAATTTTTTTCAGAACTTTTAAACTTGAAAGAAACAACTTTTAAATCCATGAAAATGAAATGCTAAATTTCATTAAGTATTCATTAATTTTGCAAGAAACTTATATTTATTCTTGTTAGGTTGCTATTAATTACAGAATAAAATTGTAGTAACATTCAATTGAAGCTTTAAAAAATTTTTAATCCTGGTCTCATAGAAGTTTCATGATTTTCTTTCCTTGTGATTAAAGCTTGCTATAATGAATTTGAGGTCTTGTAATAGAACTGAGATATTAACAATTCAAAATAAAGAATCAATGCGGTATTCATTTGCTTAATTTCTTAAATAGCAATCAAACTACAATTAATATGAACAATAAATTTGGATTTGTTAATATTTAGAATTAATTGAAATAGAATAAAAAAAAT
>JAPDSC010016859.1:0-19557 GCA_026290005.1 Latrodectus geometricus | reverse complement strand
AGCTCTATATAGAATGCTATAACTCAGAATTTATTCTAACCAATAAAAGCTTTCATTTTAATTTATTAGAAAGAAAATAGTTCATAAAAATCATGTCATTCAAGTTTTCTTTGTAGTTCTATAGCTTGATAATTTGATCAGAAGTACTACATAAAAGTGCTCATTTAAAAGTTAGTACCATTGCTTGGAATTCACTTTGACCACAAATCTGATATAGCATTTATTGCTCTGTACATGTATAATTAAAATTACAGAGAATCAAGTTCTCTTTATGACGAGCCAAATCTACATTAAAATCAAATATAGGAACCACATTTTGTTGTGCTTTCTATAATTAATTTTGGTGTAGATTTAAGTATAATTTTATATGTTGACTTAAAAGGATAGGAACTAATAGCATTTATGTAAATCATTTAGATAAAAGAATGATTTTGTTAGCTCTTTATTTTTAGTATTTCTAAATTACTATTTCAAATAACCATCCCAAATCATTATTTAATATCTACCAATTGTTTGAAAATTCTTATCTCAGAAGTAATAAAATTTTCAAAAACATATTTTGTGTCATTATATATTTACCAGTGAAACAAGTTTATGCAAAATATGTATGATTAATATTTAGTTTAATTTAATGGCAAAAAACTCAATAAATGATGAAATTTAAAAAATAATTTTTTTTTTGTTAAATATCGCAAGCTTATTGTGATTCTGTAGAGTATATAAGAAGAAACACAAATAAATCAAGTACTTTAAATTAATATTTTATATAAAAATTAAACTTATTTTGTTTTATCTTGTTTCTGGATATGAGTTTATGTTTTCCTTCACAAGAAAAAAAAAAAAAAAAAAAAGACTCATTGCACTAGTTTTCAAAATGCTCATTTTTTCATTTAAAGTAGAAATACTTTTTATTGTCACCTCACACCAGCTAAAGATCAAAATAATATATCAACAGAAATATATTCTTACATCACAAAAGTTGTTTACTTATAATTTTTATAAATTTTAGCTTAGCCCTTGTTTGCTAACATTTTTTAAATTTAATAATTACATTTGGCCATAAAATCTGCTTGGTAAAAAAATAGTCTACATTGAATTTAAGTACTAATAATCAAAAATAAAACAAATAAAAAAAAATACTTGATATAAAGCTTTTTTGGTAATTTACAATAATCAGTTTTTGATAAAATATCAAAAATATATCCCAACTGCAATCTTTATTAAAAACAATTTTAAGCAGTCAGGAAAAATTTACCAAGTGAAATACTCACCTTCCCTCTTCTACTTTTTTGTGAGCGATCTTCTAAACGTAAAAATGTAGGTGGTAGAGGTCCTACTAAAGGTGGGTTCCATTTCCTAGACGGAGATTCAATATCAGACTTTTTATCACTGCTTTCATTTTTGGGCTGTGGCACTAATTTAGGTACAGGTATAGGAAGTGGTTGATGAGGTGAAGGGGATAATTTTTGATTCAGATGTTGGGCATGACGAATTAATGAAGGAGATGCACCACTTGTTCTTCGCCCAAGAGGAACAGAAGCTAATCTTCCAGGACTATGAGCATATGGAACAGCTTGATGATAAGATGGTGGGGGTGTAGCTGGTGAATAACTAGGAGGAAGCTCATCATTCTCTGTAGCATCCAATTCAGCTCGAAGACGCTCATTTTCATTATCAGTAGACATAGACAACAGTTGATCAATAGTAGCATCCACAGCTCCGTTATTAGCTCGTAGCACCACTTCTATCACATCTTCATCCATTTCTGGAAACATAATTTTAAAATCTGACATTGCCTGGTGGAATTCTAATTGTGTAACAGGTGGCTTAGGTCGTTCATTTTGTTTTGCTGGTTGCAACTGAGGTTGATGCCCAACAGCTGCCATAGTGACTAGTTTTTCAGACAGTTAATAAACTGCTATGAATACTCTAAAAATATAAGATATTAACAGTATTAACAGTTTTCACTGACATGAAATATGGCATTAGTGAATAAATTTTTATAATAATTGAATATTTAAAGTAATATGATTCATAATAACTATAAAAAATTATGAAAATTAAAATATTTAAAAAATTTCAAAACATTTAAAAATGACAATAATTATAAATTGAAGGAATGGATTCATTGAAATGACAAATTAATAGCTGTTTAATGAAATACTGCATATCACAAAAGATTACTTGCAATAAACTTTGACATGATTTTCACAAAAAAATTATAAAATATTCAGGATGTATAACAATATTGTAATAAAAATGCTAGAATTATTTTAATGCATATGGTCATATAAATGTAAAAAAATACATTTGAAATTTATAAAAAAATGCAGTTTTGGTTTTTTTAGTGTACATGTTATTGCAATGTTTTTTCTTATCAACTTGTAAATTTATTAAAACTAGTAATACGCAAACAGAAAAGTATAAAAAAACACAAAGGCAAAAATATCTAAAGGAAAGAAATAAAACAATCTTAATGAAGTTTTCAGTCACAAATTTTATAGTGATTAACAGTTAATTTTGATAGAAGAGAATCATAAAAGAACAATGTAAGATCCTTACAAAAATATTTGCTTACATTTGTTAACATCAATATAAAGGAACCAATTTTAGCAACATTTTTTTTTAACTTTCACCAGAAAGTACAAAACAAACAAAAATAATAATTACAGAAAATTTAGAATAAGTTTGCTAAAGGTATGTGAAAAGATTAGTGATGCACAGTATTTAATACAGCAATAAAGGTTATAATTAATTAAAATTATATAAGTATTCATTGAAGCTGGATTTCTCTCTTTTTAAATTTGGCATTATCTATTTTATTAATTTAGATTTTTGATGAAAGATAAATTCTATAATAATAAAACATATAGCTCATATCAGATAATAAGAATCAAAAACACTGATTTAAAGAAGCAAAAATCTAAAAAAATGTTAATTTTAATCACAAATATCTTAAATAAATACGGTATATGAGACAAACAGTAATGACCGTGAAGTCCAGTCACATATAGTACTTCATGCTCTCAAATCACAGGTCTAAGGTTCAATCCAGGGGTTGAGCAAGGTCAACTTGGGCTTTTATCCCTTCAGTGGTTGGTTAGTGGGGATTTTGTGGCACAAGGTCCAAAAAGGACATGCCATCCTTTCAGTGGATGGATAAAATTGAGTACTAAGCATGCTTTGGCACTAAGCACTGAGATTTTTGTGTTTGGTTGACTATCTAACCAGGACTTCCAGTCAAGTTTTGCAACTCAGGGCCTCCAGTCAAGAAAATAGATATAGGTACTGTAAACTTTGGTCCCCCTGTTGTGGCACAGAGTTTGAGTTTAGTAATATTCATAGGAAATCAAAAATATAAAATTTTTATATAATAATAATTTCCACTTTTTTTTTCAAATTTTGACTAAGAAAACTTTAATGGAAGAAAAATTAGAAATATTCTCAGAAGAACATTGAACATTAGATACAAAAGAAATTTAAAGTAAAAAAAAAAAGAAACTCTATGAAAATCCTAATAATTATTTAAAAATCTAATATTATACATAATACAAAGAAATTAAATATTATTAAAACAAAGTTTCAGCAAATTTAAAAAATAAATATTTGAAATAAAATTATTTTTTGCTTTCAAAAAATAATTAAAGAGGCAATATTAAAACAAAATATTATGATTAGCAAAAATAATATTAAATAAAAATTGCCCGACAAAAATCTAGAGGTATTATTTTTGAAGACACTTATCTTCAAAGATATTTCTAGGATTATTTTTAATTAGATTCCACAATTATTATTTTCAATAAAAAATAATTCATGAAAGAATTATAAATAGCAGTGAAACCATGTAAAGAATATTCCTTGAGAAATGATTTTTCTCGTTTCTATTATTTATTATATATTAAAACATGCTATAACATTTAAGTAACTTAAAAAAGTATAAAATTCATATTTATGTAATATAATTACTGGCTACTTAAAATGCAATATTGAATCTAATCTAACAACTTGCTCTGTGTAAATTAAGATAAAATACTAAGAAAACACAAAGTTTAATGCATAAAATGTTTAAAAAAATTTGTCCTACTAATTATATCATTTGCGACAAAATTTAAACTTAAATGAATACCTGATTTCATTAAATCTTTTAAGTAAATTGTGCAAACCACTTTTTTTCTGTGCCTTTTGATTTTAGTTCTTCTTCCAATCACACAATAATTTCTTAAGTTAAATTTAAATTGTCTTACATTCTTTTGCTAATTTTCTACATTTCTTTTTATTAAATTCAACTGTTAAATAAAAGTAAAAAATAAAGTTCTATAAGTGTTGAGATTTCAATATTTCTACAGTTGTTTCATTAAATTAGATTGAAATAAGGATTAATACATTCATTTTTCAGTCTATAAAAGGAGCATTTTCAAAGATTTCATAAAATAATAAATTATTTTAATATTTTTTTAAAATTACGAAATACATCTATTGAAGTTAAGGCAATAAACAAAGATTGTTGATAAAGTCCACTGGTAATTGTTTATCTTAAATGTCATTTAATACAATGTACAAAAATTAAATACATGCATAAATGTGCCAGTTAAAAAGCTAATGATTATTGGAAAAAGAAATCAAAATGACAAATAAGTATAGAGTTCTTCTTTTAAATACTAATTTACATTGATCAATACAAAATTATTTTGTATTGGTGGCAAGTAAATATTTTACATAAAAAATATATTAAATGAGAATACAATAATAATGAAATTTTAAATTCAATTAATATTAGAATTTTAGATATTTGATTTTTGCGAAAGCAGTAAAATATGAAAGTTTTAATTATAAGCCTTTATCAATTAGCAACATCTTATTTTCAACAATAATTATAATTTTAACAAGTTAAACTCACAAATATTAATAATCTTTTTATGGACTACAGAAGAGAAAATAACATAATCAGACAAAACACCCTAAAAAGAATTTAATTATATTATTAGAAGAATTATATTCAATTAAGGTTGTTCTATAATAAGGGTTCTTTTTAGGGATTATTTTATTAGAAGAATTAATACTTTCTTCTTTGATACTTGCTTTTGACAATATGTATTGCTCACAAACAAAAAATAAATAATTAAGGTAAAGCAAATTATGTGTTGTGATGTAATAAACTGTAAACTTTATTAGATATATTAAAATACCAATATTATCAATAATTTTCATTATATTTACATTACTTTAAAAATTTATTTTTCTGCTTATGATCTACTTATTCATTTTTGATAAATTGAAAACTTACTTGCATATTATCAGTTATTTTATATAATAATTAATTTTTTTTCCAGATAACAGTTAATCTTTTCTACAATTTTATTATATATGACAATGAAGATTTAATATATTAAAATTATAGTAAGTCAGCATACATAGTTTGGTATATACAGTTTGGACATAGAAAGTACATAAATAAATCTAAAAGAATGATTTATGCTTTTCCAAATGAGATTGTTTGAAATAATGATTTCTTTGCTATTTCAATCTTTTATTTAAAAGAAAAAGAAGCTACAGTATCTCAGCACCAAATAATGTAAGTGTTAACTTAGTTTTATTTTCAACATTTATGGCGAGGAATTATTTTAATTTCCTATTAGCACCTCAGATTTCACTCAAACCTTTGAGCAAGTGGCTCTGTTGCCTCTGTGAAACTCGAATAGCCTTTAATTTATAAGTAACAAATTAATTCAATTGCTGTAAATAATATCCCAATTGCATTTAATAATTTAATAAATATAATACTTTGAAATTATAGTTGTTGTATCTCTTAATTGTTTTAATTGAAAATTAAATTTCTATTTTTATTTCATGGCGATGACTTGAAACCGATAAACTTAATGCACTTTGTAACTTATTAGCAACTAACAATTTACCGGTTTATTATTTTTCTTAAAACAACGAATGCTCTTTAATTAATAAATTCCCAACTTATTGCTTTTTCAATTTTCATATAAATGGCTGCATAGCGATGTAAAAGTGCAGTTTTCCCACCAGATTTGCATCGTAAATATTTACATTTATAAACATAAGTAAAATATACATATTTATTAAACTAAAATATTCATTCGAAATTATGACAGAAAAAAGAAACAAAAGAAGTATAATTAAACAAAAATCTTTCACATTACCTGTTTTTTAAAACATTTTGCTAATATTTACAAGTTTTAATAATGAAAACTTCTAGAAGGTAATCAATTAATCACCAACCAAATATTTGTTTCAAAACATTAGCACAAATGTAAATACACGACTAAGACGAGTTGAGCGAACTGCCTCATGTCATTCGCTAATTTAGGAATTTGAAATCATGTGATCACAAACTACAGAAAATAGCGGGGTTAAATTACGACAACTGATAAAAAAATGTATCATGAGGAATTTTCTCTCCAGCATATTGTGGATCATTCAAATGAACTAATTTGTCATGAAGAAAAAAATTTCCTAATTTTTTTAAAGAATAGCTAAGCTCTATGACTAATGCAAATAATGATCTCATTAAATTACGATCATAATTCGGATTGCAGGAAATTTCTTATAATGTAATAGAATATTGCTCTGTTACTAACATTGATTTTAAAACTTTAAATTTCATCTCAGGTATATTCAATTCATATATTAGTGATTATATTCAACATGTTATATATTAAATTATGTACAACGTTGGTATTATCTTTTATTATTAGTTGTTGCAGTTATTATCGCAACTAATATATTGGTATTGTATGGAATATGTATAAATATAATATTTAGAAAATGTTTCATGCTTGTTTTTAGGACGAATTTATGAAAATATAAAAAAACCCAAAAAATGAATTCAGGTGATCATCACTCACCCCATTTATCTCTCAATATCTAAATGAGATCATCAGTATATATTCTAATGACAAGAAAAAACAGCGTAATTTTTAGAGTATAATTATATACTAAAGATCACTTACATATTTTAATTTGTTGGAAAAGCTTCTGGAGCATCTTTGACTTTAAAAGACCTTTCAGCATTATTTTCCTAAACAATCTTGATTATTTTTTAATGTGCATTTTCTCAGCTTCCCATTATATCTGATAAAACATTGAGACATATATAAGCATTTTTTGTATTTCTTATTAATTTCATTATGTAATTTATCCAATTCGTAAACTTTGAAAGGAGAGCAGAAAGTGAATATCCGAAATTATGCTTACATTATGTTTGAGCATTCCTTGAAACGGAGATAACTTATTAAAATTGAACAGTTGAAACTTAAAATTTATTGTAGCGTAAAAAATCTTTTTATTTATTATTATTTCATTTCTTGTTTATTTTTATTTTTTTTCAAAGAATTATTTATTGCTTGAATAGTTTTTGAAATAATTTCCTCTCTTCTGCATAAATTTCTTGATAGCAAAATTTATATAAATAATGATTCTATTCTTTCCTGGCTTTACTGATAGAGAATTTGTAATTCAAAATATCATGTCATGACTTATATTAACACTCATTTTTTTTATAAATAAGCGAATATAATATGGTAATAATAAAGGATTGTGCTGAAAAAATATCTATTATCCCAATCCTAGTTCACTATCATTTTAATTTTGTAGATTCGAGTTTATTGTAAATGACTTTTATAGATGTTATCAATATTTGCTGTTCTTACAACATTTTTGTTACATTTTGTGTGAAAAATGGATAATGACCATAATTTTTTAATAAAGTAAATATAAAGAGATTCTGGGTAAATTTGAGGAAGACATTTTAGTAAAAATAGTAGTTAGAAAATTCAAAAGTAATTGCTTAGACATGAATCTTGATAACTAACTAATACATAGTTGACTACTGTACAATTTTGAAAATAGGCGATTTATTAACCATTATTATTTAGCATATGTAAATATTTATAACCTATTGTTAATATGACACCTTAAATCAAATAAATGGAAAACTTATATGAAAGAAACGTGACAAATCCCGGCATCAAGTGGTATAAAAGTTTTTATCCATGTTATTTTCACGATTAAGATGGGTTACATATAGGAATTACTCTTATTTTCAATTTTTAGCTTAGGATCCCACATGAAGATAAAATAAGTGCTTCTGTCACTTCAGTGAAACTCAAATTATCAATTTTTTTATCAAATAAAATTAAGTTCAAGAAACGATTTTCTGTTTGCGTGCGGATTTCTTTCTTTCTTTCTTTCTATATATATATATATATATATATATATATATATATATATATATATATATATATATATATATATATATATAGATAGATAGATAGATAGATAGATAGATAGATATATACACATCAGAAAGTACACATACAAATGTCTCGATAGGAAAATATTAGTGAAAAAATGCTTTTGCAGCAATCAATTCACTTCATCAGCCAGGAGTTCTGGTAATTAGAAGTCAAGGTGTAAATGTTACAAAATCTGTTATATACATTATTCCTTGTTAGTTTATAATGATGATTATTATTTGGCAATTTCATAACCAGAAACAATAAAATTTTATTTTTTGCATATCTCATTTGTATAATTTTAATCAACTTCATTTGAGTTTTTCATTTACTAAAAATCTATTGCATATCACTTTACAGAAATTTTTAAAAGTTTATAAAATTCATAAAACTTCAAAACTTTTTAATATGCTATGAAATAAATGTATGAATTATGAAAACAGCTAAAAATTTATTTTGAGATTGACGAAATATTAGAAAATTTGATGTAAACAGGGTTGTAAAAAAGTAAAGGAGCTGTAATAAAAAATCAGAAAGAAGATTATTTTCCGCGCATTCTTCAAATATACAGTTATTTACGAATCAAAGTGATATTTATATTAATTTATGAAATTTTTACTAACTTTTTTAATATTTGTGCTAAGCACTATAACTTAAGCATTTGATAAGTATATGAGTAAGTATTTAAAAAATGATAAAAAAATTTAGCATTTGTATTGAAATTGTTTTATAATCTGTTTTAGATTACGTATTGCATGTTTATCTAAGTTTTTAAAAATAAATGGGTAAATATATATTGAAAAAGTCATAATAACAACTGTTTCAGTTTTCTATTTATTTTATGTCCCACTAATTTTTTTTTAATTATAAAGTCTAAGTTTTCTTTATTTACTTGGTTTTTCTATTAATAGTTTCTAAACGTGGCCTTAAAAACACATATCTATTAAATTTGTGTATTAACTTACTGTTGGTCTACCACAAGAATAGCTTCCGCCATGTTGCCTCGATAATGTCTGCTGCTATAGTAACAGGATCTATCCATTTCAAATATGTATTAAGAATATTATGAATTGGTGATGTTTAGGAAAATACCTCATATGATATTCTATGTGATTTTCAAGGAGTTCATAAAGCCAAAGTTGGTGCCTTTCTCCTAGCTTCTCCTGTTGAAAATGAAACGTATCTTGATTCCACGCAACGGACAGGCACAGACAATTATTCTTATATAACATTATATTATATTAAGGGCAACTATTCTTATAACAGACAGATTATATTCAGTCTGCTGAGTTATCTAGTTCATTAAAAGAAATACTAGGTTAGTTTGTGGCTATAAATGTTGTTGTTAAAAAATAATTTTAATCTCATCGATTTCGAATTTAAATAAAAAAGAGTTAATGTTATAAGTAGAATAATTGTAAATACCGACAGTGTTGGTATTATCCAATAACCAATGTGTTGGAAATAAAACATAAAAATGTTGATTAAGCTATATTTTGATGATTCATATTAGACCTTGTTCAAAAAATAACACACTAAACCTTAACCCCCTGTTTAGGTGATATTTTCGAGGTGTAAATGAACATTATGGCTCAGATGATGAGATTTAACAATTTTTATTCTGCTAAGATAAAGACTTAGTTAAAGTATTTGAATTTAGTTATCAACACTTAATAAATTAGTTTTTTTCTGAGCGATAGAAATCATATAAGAAATATGAAAACAAAATGGCGTTGTTTAAATTGCTTACCAATGATATACAAGAACACATTTAACCGAATAACAATTCATTAAATATTTTTAAAATATCAAAAACTAGCAGAAATGTAAGAAAATATGCTATGAAAAATGAACCATTTGAAATGTTATCGTATTTGGGGGCATATAAGGGCTTTTTTCCCCAAAAATTGGTCTGAAAAACGAGGAGCGTTTTATACGTCAATACTCAATTTTGACTAAAGTCATTTCTGAAAATTTCTTCTGGTTGGAGTTATGCGAATTTTCTAATTTTATTGTGGGGAGTATTACAATTACATAAAGTTTAGTGAAATAAGATCAGTACAAATACATAAAGTTCAGAAAATTTTTTAATGAAAGATGGGCTATTATTGACGATCATAGCTGAGTTTTTTTAAACTTTCCAATATTTATGAAAGGCTTTTAGTGTGTGAAGTTTATATAGATCAATTTTCGTTATTTTGTTGGCAAGTTATGATGCTGTAATCAAAATTTCAAAAAGGACATTTAGTTTTTGTTTTAAGCAATGCAACACATAAAACTTCACACATTACAAAATAATTGAATTAAGAAGTTCTCAAAACAATGTTTTACATTACGAAATGAAGTTTCATGCATAGATTTGATAAAGGATATCGACAGTTTATAATATTTGAAAGCCTCCTTAGTTACAAAGTTGCTAAAATGATATCTAAGGATTTTTTTTATCCACGTTCCAATGTAATATATCAAACCAGTGATGAACAGGTAAAAGTGAAAACACATTTAATCAATTTGACAAAAAAAAAAAAAAAAACTTTTTCGAAAATTAGAAAAAACAAACCAAATTTTTTTTAATGAAAGATATTCTTGGTGGTGATTAGGAAAATTTAAAAATATTTTAAAAAAAATTACTGGGAGAATTTAAAAAAAAGGAAAATCTGATAGTGTAATTATTTTCCTTTGCACCCAAGTGGAACACAATGATAACAATTTCTTACAAATGTAACTAACCATTTGACCAGTCTTTTCATTGAAGTGAGAAAATTTTATTTAAATAAGATAAAATCCTGGAGATGAATGTTATCTTGCTTAAATTATTTATTTCACGATTTAAGCAACTTTACGGAGGGTTCAAATCTGTTTTAATTATGTTTTATGTTAATTACAAGCTCTGTAATCAAAGAATTCAAAATGACACATAGTTTTTGTTTTAAGCTAACCACAGACTTACATTCTTATATAAATTTTATTTCATTCCATGATACCATTTTTCTATTTTACTCCAGACAAAAAATTTTGCCCATTTCCTATGGCAACGAACTAAAAATTTTCTTGGTACAATTTCTTATCACAAAAAAGTGTCTGCCACAAAAAAATCTACCTCTTGTCAAACAGTTGAACAGTCTTGCACTGTTCCGTCTGTTGTGCACTTTTTATTTACTGCTCATAGAGGATTAATTGTGTGGTAAAATGTCGGTAAAACATAAACACAGTTCCTGTATGGTTAAAAAAAAACTTAAAGTGCTCAAACGTCTAGACAAAGGAATGAAGTTGAGTGTTGAATTCGGTGTCGGTAAGGCTATGATCAGTGATTGGAAGAAAAATCGAGCTGAGATTGAATGTTGCTTTTCTATGAAATGTGATAAAACAATCGAACAACGCCATAATTAAAGAGTTTCTGTTCATGTCAAACTCTACGAAGCTGCCTTTTTGTGGTTTACACAGGAAAGACAGAACTGCGTCCCTATCAGCTACCTATTGATTCAAGAAAGCTTTATAGCTGAACTATACTATTCGCTAAATAGTGATTCTGCATTTACATTTACAGTCAACAATGGATAGTTTGATAGATGGTAAAGAAAGCAAGGTGTTCGCCAGACTAACTTTCTGTTTGAAAAATCTGCCGTTGATACTGTTCAAACTCAAAACAATAGTTTACTGTAGCTAGTTCAATTGATTTTTGGGTACTAGCAAGTTGAAGAAAGTTGCCTTTAAGATTCCATTGGAATTGATGACAATGGTCACCAAGGGCTACTCAGTGAGTGAAAACACTTCAATATTGAGCGTAAGCGAAAAAGATAATGAAGAAAATTAAGAAGATGTTTCAGCAGAAATCGATCATTTCGCATATAGATGCATTTCAAGCGTTTGGAATTGGACTTCGCTACATTGAGCCGAAACAGAATGTAACTTCTACCGATGTAATGTTCATGCGTCGTTTATGCAACAGCTCGTCATCAAGACCCTTATTTACCACCTTATTATATAATATATAATCACCCTTAATTACGTCAACGAAATATTACCAAATTCAATTCTACATAATAAGGGACAATACAAAGCTATGTATTATGCATTGCATTCAAACGTTTTTTAAAAGTACAGCTGTTATTAAAAAACGATATAAGCCTTTAAAGCATAGTTATTGGTTTTCCTTTTTTCAAATCTAATTTTTGGTTCTAATGTATATATGTTTGAGGTAAATAGCAAAGCATTCCATCAGAAAAAGAGTTTATTGACAGAAACTTGAAGGAAGAAATTTTAAGAACACATTTTTAAAATATAAAGTAATATAAGAAAACAGAGTGAAGCTATAGTGAAAAAATAAGAGCAATCAAAGAATTATTTTGGCTGTAGGAAGTTAGAATATTCACAAGGTTTTAAACTTAGTGAGAGAAAAAAGATATAAGTAAAAAATATTTATGATAAACATTATTATTATATAAAAATTCTTTATTATTAATTAATTTGTTATAAATAAAGATATTCTTAAAATATAGTTTTGTTAAAGTAAAATATACAAATTCATTTATAATATTATATATTCGCGTGAAAAAAATGTGTCAGAGAAATAAAACAAAGTTTTTTTTTAAAATAAAGTAAATTCTTTTTTTTTCTTTTATTTTGAGGGATTATTTTACTTATCTAAAGCAAGTACGTAGAGAATTGACTCTCATTAAATGTAAAGGAACTGTTTCGAAAAAATGATAATATATCCTCTCTTAAATTTTTTTTTGACGAAATTAATTGATTAACAGATTATGTTTATTTTATTATGACAAGAGAAGTAAGTTTATCAAAATAAACATAAAAACGTCTCTATAAGAAAAACATCGCTACTTGAAAAACATCTTCACAGGAAAATTTAATGGACACATTCGTTTGTTTTTTGGAGCCGATAAAAAAAACAAAGTGATAGCAATTTCGAAACTTAAAATTTATTTTAAGAGCTATTTATTTTAAAAGCTCTAATGATTTAATCGAAAATAAGTTTTTAAAGAAGACTAAATGATTATTAATCCCTCTGACATTGATTAAATTCTGCCTTGAAGCGATATAATTATTGAAATAAAAACATAAAAAATAATTACAAGTATTTGAAAAAAAATTAATTTGTATGATAAGTATGACAAAATTTTCAGCAACATTAATTTTAAAAATCAGTGTGTTGAATCCTTTTGATAGTTTAAAAATGTTCAAATGTTGTTAATGCTATCAAAATTATGATACTAAGAAGAAATATTTATTTGGTGACATGACACCAATAAGTATATTGGTGAGTTATTATTGGTGACATGAGTAAAATATGTTTAGGCATGCGTAAGATAATGATTTCATTGAATTCGGTTGCAATAAGTGATAGCTGCATCATAAACACAGTATAAGAAGAAAAGATTATGAAAGTATAAGAATTTGATTTCTTTTTATGTGACTTTTTTGCATGAGTAGCTTTCGTATTCCTTATAATTGATTGCTGCTCTAATAGGCTTCAAAGTTTTGTGTAGGAATAATTTGCTTCAATAGTTGTGTATTGTCCTTACGAGAAATCATTATCAATATCAAAAGTGGCAAACAATAATTGTGCATTTATAAAATCGGTGAATGCAGGAGAAATTTTACCAATTTATTAAAATTTTAAAAACTTGACTTGTTCTATCGTAATACTACTTATAAAAACAGGCAAATAGTGCGCAAAGCCTAAGTAAAGCTCTTTGCAACAATCAAAACCTAATTGTAATGAATAAAGTCCACAACACAACTTTGTCTATCCGAACCATTTGATGTCGATTTCAATCTAGCAAAATGTTTCAATATCTTTTGACAATAAACCACATGGCATTTATTGCTTTTAACATTAGAATAGCTAGTCTTGAGTTTAGAAGTACTGAGTTGAGAGGGCCTTATGAATTCCCATTCTAGTCCTGCAATCCATGGTTTCGAGTAGTATTAGATACTATTGCGACATCACCTAGTATACTTGAGGTACATTGATCAATCAACACTGTATTGCTATGATATTGCAGTCTCCTTTCTCGTTCCTCTTTTTGAGTTGCCGGTGCACACATTTTAACAGGATAAAGTATTTCCAAAATTCATGCTTTTTTCTTAAGTTATAAAATTCCGTTGGTTTCTTGTCCTACTTGTTCTTCAGATCTATTTCTATCGAATATATGTGTCATATCATAGAAAATGGCTAACCAGAAATACATGGTCAAATGGAAAAAATATTTTTGATTATAGTTACAGGTATTTCATATTGCCATACTCCAACTAACAATATTGAATTTTTTTTCAATATCTAAGGGTTATAGCTAGTTGAGGCAGATAATCATAATTATTTTGTTGTTTTTCTCACTACATAAAATTGAATCAATCAACACTTACATTATATTTCAAATTTCTGAAATAAATTTAGGTATGATATCTCTTGAATATCTCGTTAATGCATTTTGGTTAATCATTGATGTTAACTAGTAATGAGAGTAAGTCCCTCTCTCTTTTTTTCTAAGGATCCTTACTTCTTTGTGGGTTTTGGAGGAATACAGATGCTGTGAATATTGTTTTTTTTCTTCGATTTTCTTTATAAACTTTCCATAGAATTGATATACATGATTACATATTGAGTTTAATAAATATTTACATAATAAATATTAATCTCTCATCAAAATCTTAAAAAATGATCAATTTATTAACTAACAAAACCTTAATGCGAACAATATTCATAATTTAAAATATTTTCTAAAATTGGAAAAATTTATTACTTAGTGTTGCTGTTTCGAATAATTGGTACTATTTTTTACTTAAATCGTTGGATGATGCCTTTTAAATTTATTCATTTGTATATTATGTCTTTTAAAGTTTATGAATAAATTTATTCATTTATATAGTACAATGTATATCAAACATTTAGAATACTTTTTTCAAATAATTGATGCATGTTTTTTTGTTTCACTTACCATACTTTAGTAGCAGTTATAAAACAATGTACATTGCATATCATAATTTGCAATTTTTATATATAAGTCTATGTTTAATATAGTATGATGCATTATTTTGAAATTCAGATATATGCAGTAAGAACAAATTTAGCAAAATGCAGGATGAATGATTACTGTAGTTTTTTTTATATACATTGAAAGTATGTGAAGTTAGTTATTTTAATAATATTATCTTTAATTGTTAAAAATATTAATTCTTGTGTATCTCGATTTTTTTCATCAGTTCAAGCTTAATGTTTTTACACAAATCTAGTCAAAAATAGAGAAGCAGTTAAGAAATAAATAACCACTTTTCTTGATAAGTAATAGAATTTTAACGAATTATTGAAACAATGATAGAAAGAGATAATTCTTTTAAGTAATATAATTGAACTGTAAAAGAATTTATAAAAAATGTGTGAAGTCACATTTAGATACTGTTAAATTGTAGCAATTTCAACTTGTTTAAATTAATTTGCAAATCTATACTTCTCCTTTTTTTAAAAAAAAATTGTATAAAAAGTGAACAAATGAAATTAATAATACTAAAAGGCTAAGTTATTTTGAATAAGTTAAATATTTTTAGATCAGATTTAAGCAGAGTATTATGTTTATATAAAAATTAAGTTTATTTTGATATAAAAATTAAAAATAATTTGAAAGGTTATGATTAAATAATAGCATAAACGTTAACAAATATGTGGTTTATTTAGAGGATAAAATAAACCAACATTTTTTGCTTATTTAAAAAAATGTTGGTTTACTTAAAGGACAGCATGAATTTTTCCGGATATTTTATAAAGAGTTAACCTTAACAATTTTTTTTTAGAAATAGATTCAAATATTTCTTAAAAGATGAAATCTAAAATTAGAACAGACATTATAGAAATTCAGGAAACTGGAAATTTCCAATTGAAAATTGTATTGAATCTAATATTACTGAATTATAATCCTTCGTTGCCAAGGAAACAAGATAGCTCTGAGAGATCGAAAGCATTAACATAGAAATAAAAGGAGCACTTTCAGTTTTGAAATTTTTCAAAGACGTAGAAGATTATAATAGACTTACAAATAATATATTTCTACTTTTCCATTTTTTTATAAAAGATAAAAGCTTCAATTTTAATAGAAAAATGTTATTTGATAAAAATATAATAATTTTTAAATATTAGCTTTCACAAATTTTAAATTTCATTTTTAAATCTAAAATACATTTTGAAAAGTTATTAGATAGCATTTAACCATTTGATGAAGTGACATTTAATAAGAACAGTTCTATTAAATAAAGGAATTTTAACGATCAGAATTAAATGCCTGTTTCACTTTTTTATTAAAATAATTAAGTGAGCAATTATTGATCACTATGTAAATCTCCAGTCAGTGACGAAAAAAAAAAAAAAAAAATAAAGCTTAATTATCCCCATTAGGAACAAATTAGTGAACATACTATTTGCTGACAATTAATTCTTTATTTGAAATTGAGCATCGAATTACATGTCTATTATCTCAGGAGTGGAGAGGGGATATTTAAATTCAGTTCTGTAAAATAATCGATTTTGCAAGTGGAAAAGTTTAAGATACATTCATTGTTTTACATGTACCAGGAAATTTTTTCATTGATTCCAATGCAATTCGAATTAACGGAGAAAGAATTAGAGAAAATCTGGAATACAAAATAAAACTGAAATGAATATGAAAAATAAAAAAAATGTTGAATATTGTAAAGAAAAATATATTAAAAGGAAATATATTAATCTTAAGTTTTTTTTTTTAAATAAATATGTATTAAGATTAAATAAATGGGAAAATTCTTATATCAAATTATTAATATTTAAGAAATAATTTTGTGACTTTTTTTTTTTTTTGAATAATTTTTTGAATTACTAGATTCGTACTTTATACCAGGGATTTTAAATATAAGGTATTTTTTAAAATTTAATACTACGCTTATTGTATTATAAAAAGTTAATGAATATTAATGTTTTAATTTAAAAGTTAAATTTACGTTTGAATATCTTTGTTCTTTTTTCAATCTTCTAAAATTTAAAAATGAAATGAATATTTTCAAAACTGCTTGCAAGATGAAAAATTTTGTATTTAAATAAATATAATTATCATTTTACACAAATAGTTAAGATAAATACTTTTACATTAAATTAAATTAATTTTTTATTTAATACTGTACTTACTGAAATAAAAAAAATATTTTAAATTAGTGATTTTCTGTTTCAATTATTAAATTCTTAAGAATGAAAACAAGACTGATTCAATATCATTATTAATAAACAATAATGATATATTTTCCCACTTATTATTTTAAAATATTTTATCATGCGAGAAATAATTAAAAGTATTTTAAGTTACTTCTCATGATGAATCAAAAGTAATCTTGAAAGCCACACAGAGATTGTAAAGTTGTAAAAACAATTTTTCAGGCTACCCCATTTCCTCATACGAAACCTTAAGTATTTTATAATATCATCTCATATCAAATTATATTGCACAACATTGCATTATGTATCACAAAGTTTTACATGATAACGCATCTGATATTTCCATATGGTATTTTATTACATACCATCATATCATATTATGATTACAGTTTTTCAACTAAGTATTTTCAAAAATAGCAGTTAATAAGCTTTGTCCTAACAGACATATTTCAATGACACTAATCTTTAAGCGAAACACTCATTTTCTCATACTTTGCTGGATGATATATGACGACATACACTCAGCAATTTTAACTTTGGCTAAGGATTACGAGCTCTCGATCTACACCAAAAATCGATATCTATTTATATAAGAAATTGTCGGAATAAAGTCTGTGCGGGCATTTTCTCTTTCACATGCTTTTCCTTTTTGTTTTTAGAAAGTGCTCGAAATCTGGCAAAAAAGATATCATTTTAAAATTCTGTATTGGAAGTTTATTTTTATTTTTATCAAGGAAAGAAATTCCTTTTAGTAAATTTCTAAAGAAATACTTCTTTTAACTTTGCTTTATTCTCATGATTATTACACAGGAAAAATATTCTAATCGTATTTTCTTAAGCTTAGCTTTTTACACATTGCTAATTAAAGTAATTTAAACATGTTTTAAAACCAATAATTTCTTATTATCTTCATAATTTTGATTGTAAAATTAATTATTTGTTAATCTAACAATCATAATGATAATGAATAAATGAGATCTTTTGAAATATGTTATTATTTATTTATATATATTGGATTCAGAATACGTAATATAGAGTTAGTGAAAATCTAAACATTTTCATTTCTGATGATGTTGCTTTGAATTAATTTTTTTGAAATATTAAATTTATAAGGACATTGAGCATTATTTTCACAGAATCTTTTCAACTTGTAAAACCCCAAGTATTCTGTGTTTTTAATTTATAAAATAGAATCTTTTCTGAAATATGTTTGTATTATTTGTTGTAACCCTACTCTAAACAATAGTAAATTTATTCTAAATATATGACAGTTAAAGCCATTAGATTCAGAATTATCTAACTATTAAATTTTAATGTGATTTTGCAAGTGTTTTCGAAATAAATTTTCATATATAAGAAACATTATTTTACTTTATTAGCATCGAATATGTAGAATGCCATTTTAGAAAAAGCTAATAAATTAATTGTTAGCTTATTTCATGTTATTATCTAAAATCAGGGTTTAATTTATATATTAAAGAAAAGAACTGCGTGCAATGCTTGAATTGCTTGCTTAATATACATACATACATATATATTAGGTTGGGGAAAAAGTTATCCATTATTTTTTCGGTAGACGTCAGTAGTGATCGCTATCTCGTGAGGTATCTATCAAACAATTTCAAATTTATGCTCATTGGAAAGGTGACATTTGACACTAAAATATTCTCTTGCGGTTTTTTGTTTGATTAATTCAGTTATGAGTACAAGGTTTTAAAAATAGAAGACAACAAACAGAAAATTCGATACATTTTAGTTTTTCTTTTATAATGGCGAAAATGCTAACCAGGTGCCTAAAATTGTGAAAGGTGTTTATCGTCCTATATATGACTGTAACAACCAGTTACGCACAATTTTGGTTTCGTCGATTCCGTTTGGGTATTTGGATGCTAAAGATGCACCTCGCATGGATACAACATCGTCGAGAATGTTTATAAAATATCAAAAATTATCAAACTTGACAGCATGTCAGCAGTCGTAGCTTTGCATAAGACCTAAAAACTTTACATGAAAACTGTTTTAAACCTTTTTACAAAGCGAATCTGATAGAAGTTACAAAAAGTTCACGTAAAAATAATGGATTTCTTTTTCCCCAAACTAATATAT
>JAPDSC010016855.1:0-16303 GCA_026290005.1 Latrodectus geometricus | reverse complement strand
TATATATATATATATATATATATATATATATATATATATTTATCATTTTGTATTTTAATTCAACATATTGTCTTTTCTTGGACAATAAAGTGAAATGCCATCAGCAGCTGGAAAAATTCTGCCTTTTTTATACTAGAATTATTTTTGCATGAATAGGTTTATTTTTCTCTACTATGAATATCTAAAATCAAAATAACCATCCATTTTGAAAAGGAATAAAACTATTTTTACCATTGGATTCGAAACTATAATGGGATGATTTTCTAACTAGTTTTTTATCAAAGTATTTCTGGTTATACAGTTTCTATAATATCATGAGACTTAAATTATTATTTTTTTATTCAATATTTTCAAGAAGTTGTTGAGAATATAATGAAATTCCAAAAAAGCATAAGTATTCTTGTTATAATTACAAACATCATGTTTATGCAGTAATTATTCTTTTACTGGTATTATTCTTTTAATTAACTTATTGCTAAGTTAAAATATTTTTATCAAGTATAGTAATTGTATATTGTATACATACTGCATTTATAAGAAAACTATTAGCATGGAAAAGCTAATATATATTTGACATCAAAATTACGTGAAAATTATGATAACAATTAGAAATAAAAACAACACAAGTTTATTCATGTTAAGATAGTTCTAGTATTTGGCTAACAAATCTGTGGATAATAGATAGTAATGATAAAGACTATCCTTGTAATTATGGACTCGTATGAGTTTGTCACTTTATATTGCCTTTTATTACAAATCAAGAGTTCCTTATCAGTAAAAGTACATTCATTTAATGATAGATGTAATTAAAGAGAACTGATGAATTACATATCGGATACAGGGATAAGCCAAATGATAAAATATTATTGCAATTGCATAAATGTCTCTGTAAAATATTGGTAATTTATTTTTTATTTTTTTAAAAATCTCATTAAAGGAAACATTTTTACAAAAGTATATACTTTTTATTCCTTGTTTATTTGATACAATCTATCAACTGAAGTCAATTGAAGAAAGTGTTTTACTCTATATTTAAATTCTGCAAGATTTGCAAGAAAGCGGTTGATCTCTGCATTTAATGTGTGTTAATGTTTCTGGCAATAATTTGTATTTGATAGATGTTTCTCAACTTTTGTGCTGCTGAGAAGGTAGGTGATATTTACTGAGAAAAGTTGTGCATAATACTTATGTGTGAGCATTAAGAACTCCCTATCTAAATATGTCCTCTCTTATTTTAACAGTGCTTCGCTAGGTGTTCGTTAGGGAGGTAATGTGAACATTTTTCGCATATGACATTGTTTACCATCAATATGACTCATATTTATTTTTGAAAAGAAGACACATGGAGATTTCATCATGTTGTTAACATTGACGTACGTAATGATTACTTCAATTAACAGCTATTTATGCTCATTTCAAATTTTCTGTAATTATCATAATGCATATAGATTTGTCGAAGTTTTCCACTAAGCTCTGCTTTGACACCATTAAATTTATAAAGATAAATTGACTTCTTGTAATTGAATTTTCATGTTATAAAAATGATTTTCAACATAAAATAAAGCAATGATGATGATAAAATTGCATTAGTTGTTGATAATTTTTTTAATATAACATTGTAATATTAACTTGCATCAAACATATGATTTGAAAATAATTATATTCTTCATTAATAATAAACTAATTAGGTTAAACTCATAAAAAGCATTTGGCGCCAATGTAAAAATATACTTTATCGCCTATTTAACGGATTCATAAGATTATTATAATAAGCTAAATGAATACTTGCATGAAATAAGAAAATATTCTATTCCCTAAATTTAATCTTTAATTTTCTCTTTTATTTCTAATAACAAAAAATCTGACTTGGTTTATTATAATTATTTGGAAAAAATGCATACATTAAAATCTGAATTAAATAGGTACGCAATGAATAAAATAAACACATATGATTCATTAGCATGTAATTAATAAAGGAAACCTTGTCGTATTTATGAGCATGCATAGATATTAAACATTATTGATTAATATGAATGTAAGCTCTTACACTTACATCTATCTATCTATCTATCTATCTATCTATATATATATATATATATATATATATATATATATATTTAAGATCCAGGAAAAATAGAAAATATACCCTCCTATTATCATCTAGGACCTCAATAGCACCGAAAATTTACGCAATGTGACGTACTCAGACTCAATTAATATCTAAAATATCCCCAGATAATTCATATATTATTCATAATTTTAGTGTAGTGACAACATAGGAAGTTTTTTTTATACATTTTTGCTTATAAAATTGTCTATCTTAAAATTCAAAATAATATGAAAAATAGTATAAAAAATAATTTAAATAGTATTAAAGATATACAGCTTTAGATTTTAAGCTTGTTAAAATATAATGCTTTTCAATAAATGATAAGTAAACAATTAATATTCTTTAATAAATCTAAAAATACTTTTAAATTTTGCTGAGGTTTCATAAGCAGAAGTTTTATATAAAATAATATAACGAATGTTTTTTAAGAATTTTATGCATTTGAAGCCTTTGAATTTATTTTCTGGCTTTTATAGTTATTATTTATTTATGCTTCATTATTCCTTTTGTAATAATATGTGACTTCCATCAAGTCTATATATTAATATTTAGAAAATAATAATTTAAGTAGATTATTTCAATTAAACTTAAATTTATAAAATGAATCTGTATTTAGAGAAATATTAAACTCTTATTCAAGACTAAATGAATGCAAAAACAAATTGCAAAGGATCTGAACAGAAAATAATTTATATTTAACTGTATAAAAGAAAGTGCATCTAGTTGTGCGAAAGTAGGGATTTATTTTCAATGCTCAATTTGTTTCAAGACCTCAGAAAATGTGGCATATATCAATCTCAGAAGTTTTGGAAAATTAGATTTTCTTTATTGATAAAAAAAAAACAGATTTAATAGAAAATGCTACTAGTGTGAAAACCTGATCTTGAATGAAACCAATGAAAATGAATATTTTTGGCTAAGAATTATTTATTTAAATTCAATTTGTATGTGACTAAATGCTTATCCGTTTGGCAATGATGGATTGTTCAGCCTCATCCAGATGGGTGACACAATGTTGAAATTATAATATGTTAATTTGAATTATTTTAACTAAGCATTACCATTTGATTAAACGTGAATTTCTACATACAAATTATATGAATATTCTGATTCTGACGTTTGAAAATAGTATAGCAATTAAACCGTGGCTCCTGTATGACATTGATTTTTAAGACTGTAGTTAATTTGAAGAGTATATTTTCTCACAAATCTTAGCGGGTATCATCATGGAGTTGAAAAGAAATTGTTGATTATAGCTACCTTGCTGCAGAGCAAAACATTTTATTGATATTTATGTGTCACATATAAGAAGATTATGATCTTGAAATGCTCTTAAGCATCCTCCTTCTACAAGTATTCACACAGAAACATTATACTTATAACCATTTGTTTATCAATGACTATATTCAAACCAGGACCTTTGACTTTACCGAGCACGTTACCAATGCGGTGAGCCCTTTTTTGATGTATCTGGTTTAAATTTAGAAGCTATGATAACACTTGCATTATATTCTTCAGTAGGGAAAGTTGTTTTCTCTGAAAAATGTTACTAAACTAAATATTGAACAAGTGCTGAGAGTCTAGATATCATGAATTTACACTAACTCATTTTTATGAAGTGTGTCCATTAGTACATTTATCAATAAACTAAAATTGCTATTGTAAAAAATGCTAAATTAATCTTTTTCTACATGAACGTTAAAACGTCTATATGTTGTTAAAAACTGAATATAAATATTAATACGATTCCATGATAGTGGAAAGGCATGTTATGTATCAAAAACATTTCTTTTAGATGTCCTTCATGATATTTTATCATATGACATGTCTCTGGCTGGGAATATATTCTAGATATGTGAAAGTTATAGACCAAGAATTTAAATGTGTTGATTTCATTATTAGTCACGATTTTGCAAAGATGCAAGTAGAGTATTAACAAACTCACGTCGTTAAAACATGGTCTATATAATTCTTTGGAAAACATAAATATTTAACACATATTTGCTGAAGTAACTCTCTCTCCATTAACTTAAATATTACGTAATGTAACAATTGTCGTAGCAAATGAAAATCACCACAGCAGATTAATTTTTACTGGAATGTAACTTGAAAGAAATCTTATTTTTATAAAACATTTTATCTTTAAATAAAGAAATCCGAAAGTCGCATATTTTGATAATCAAGATAATATTTCTAGGCTTTGTTCATTATGCTTCAATTTCTTTATACACAATTTCAAGCTTCTTTTTAGATGTTCGTTGTGAATCATTTCTTTATTATTTTTATTCATTTGTAATTGAAATAATTTTAAATCATCTTTCATGTCACATATATTGCTGATAGTACACTTTCACCAACATGTATAAATGTGTAAGAAAAAATAAATGTTTTTTTTTTTTAACATAAAAAATGTTTTATGTTTATTAGGCAATTTTTAATAGTGTATCTGAAATATAGTATTTTATAGTGAAATATACGGAAATAATAAATAATAATGGATAAATACGGAAATACAAAGAATTTAAACACATTGGTTTAAACTGCTAACTATAAATTATATACCAACAATAATAATAAATTCAGTCTATATTATTAGTTATAAAGAAATGAGTTAAAGAAGATAAATGATAAAGATAAAGAAACTTACATGAATAAAAATTGCTAAAATCCTTAATTTATCAAATAAATAACTGTTATTTAATTACTTTAACTAACTTATTATTTGCAGAATTTTATTTAAACATGAATTGAATCACTGAAAAGTGTGAATTCAATGTGAATATTTATACAATCGATTATATTTTTAATTAATTGAAATTAACTTTATGATATGAAGTTTTATGAAAAAATTATTCAACTATTCACTTTTAATGAATATTTTTTATTAAATTATTATTATAAGTTTAAAAGGAATATGCAATATATATATATTTCGTTTTACGTTACTTAATCAATACTTTTTTTTAAATATTTATGTTGTTTTCTTCCATTTTTAGAGAGTATGTTATAAAGTTAAAATAAATGGCAAATTTCACAAATATAAGAATAGTTATTTTCACTATATTGCTAGAAGCATTTTTTGTTGTTTCTGGTATTCCATTTATTGACTTAGTAATATTAAATAAACTAGAGGATGCAGATAAAATGTTCATGAATTACTTTTGCAATACTTTAAATGGTGTAATTCCGGTTTCTTGTTTATCTCACTTTTCTGTTAGGAAGTCCGTGACAGTCATTCCTTATGAAATGTATGTTTTTCAGAATTAAAGCACTATTTGTTTCGCGGATGAAAAGAGGCTAAGTGGAAAAGTTGGCTTTGCTTTTGTTACTTATGAAAATAAAAAATGAGATTGTTACGGTCAACATAGAATACATGAGTAATGATCTGTTTACAGGCTGAATTTTTGTGTTTAAAGCTTGTAGTCAAATTCCTGTAAAATAATTATCATAGATTAAGCTCTTTATACAAAGTATCGTATTTGTATACATTCGCTGGCTTAATTTTTCTTATAGCGGGACATTCTTGCAACGAAACAAAACTGGTGACGACTCGCATATTATTTATGTGGATTATATTCACAAAATCCTTCTGTAAATGTTCCTTTGCTTTACATTAGAAGCACTCTGTACCTTTGGTAATGAAAAGTCAGGTTAATTGGCTAACAAGAAATAGTAATATTCATGGTGTTAATCCAGTGTTGCCTTATCGCATATCCGAATAGAAACATGTTGCTTAAGAAAATAGTGAGGTTGACTGGAATGCTGAATATCTTATACCCGAAATGAACACGGTGGACTAAGAAAATTTTCCTTGGATTTCATAGCATATAAAATATTAATGTTTCTCACCGGATATTAAGCTGATTAAAGTATTGACTTGCAACAGGAATTTCAAAAAATTATTTAATTCGCTTTAATATCTGAGCGAATGGATTTTGTGGTTCTGGGCCATGATATGAAAGGCTTTGGACATGTTTTGTTGCACTGCAGTTTCATGCAAATCTCATAATAAAAACACCATTCTGACACCCATTTAAAATGTTTCTCCATTTGTTGTCATCCCGTTTTCCTGATCTTTATCGGAGTATTAAAATAATTATTCTTTTATCGAAATTTATTTATCCTTTAAACTGTTACATTTTTTATTGACTTGTAAATGTCTTTGTGGTTGAATATACGTACATTTTAAGACTCGTGACATACTTTGTGGTACACGAATAATTTGTGAATAATGACTTTCTTTAAAAGTAGAAAAATAAAATCTTCTTTTGCAGCAAACATTTCAGCATATATTATAAACATAATAATTCTCGATATTTTTTATTTAACACATTAAGATATTTGGCTATGCTATTGTATAAGAACATTCAATAATATAATTGTTCAATACAAAACCAGAATAATTTTCTAAATGAATTGGTGCATTATTATTAATAAATTAAAATTTATGAATTTTTTTTAAATAGTTACTCTCTAAAATTGTGTTGTTCAGCGACTTTCTGTGCAGTCACAGCTAAATTTATTCTCATAGTAGTCACATTATTAACTATTAATTTGACATAGATATTCAACACTATAGTAAAAACCAATTTATTAAAAAGTATGCTGCCTGTTACAAAATCTAATTATAAGTTCTATAAAATACTTCTAAATATCAACCCTAAACAGCGCTTTTATGCACATAATTTTGAAATAACAAAGTTGCATTTCAATTCAATAAAATTTGTTCACTGTCAAAAAATTTCCTTCTATTGAATCATAGAATAAAATAGATGTAAAATTTTACGAAACGCGTCAAATTAAATTATTTTTACTCTTCATTTCTTGATGCTGTCAACATGAATCTTAAAAGAAGAAAGTACTGAATAACATAACCTTCAGGAACTTATTTTCCTTTTGAGCAAGACACATCAGTGAAAAGCAGGACGCCGTTATTTTGCTTCTGGTCTTGTTCTATGTTCCGTCTATCTTTTAAGATCTTCTTTTCTTCCGCTGCTCTACCCCTTCCATATCCGTTCAAGAAATTGCAAAATGTTTTGAAAATACACTATATTCGAACGCTTACATTTTTTATTGGAAGACCTGCCCAAATCTTTTCAAATGGGATGTTATCCCATTTCTTTAGCTTCTCATGTGTAAATTTTGTATATTTGTATTTATTGTTTAGGATTAAGAACATATGCTTCTGTGACATTTTAAATAAAATATTACTTTTGGAAATTTCTATTTTTAATTTTTAAACTATTTTGATTGTTGCAGTTAATTGAATAGAACTTTATATCATTGCATCGATCAGCATTTACTTGCATAAATAAAGATTATTATAAATTTGCAAAAGTAATTAAAGTAACATATAATTTAATTTATTTTGTTTTCTCAACATCAATTTCATAGTTTAATGTATTAAGTGCAAAAAGAAAAAAATGAATAAATAGCATGCCACATTTTTTATAAAACATGTCAACATTTCTTTAATGTAACTTTTAATAGATCAAAATGTGTTCTCATCAAATATATTAATTTTAATATCAAATTTTCTACTTACTTAAGAACTTTAAATGTTACTAAAAGCATTGATTACCAGCGGATTTTAAATTGAAGTTACAAATGTTTGGTAACTGGAACGGATGGGGAAGATTGTTTATATAATTTTATATTAGCCCTCAGAGATTAATTTTAGGTTTTTTAAAGCTTTTATTAAATGCTATAAATGTACTCATAAACGGTTTTTATATTAATTACATTTGACACATTAATTACATTATTCTGTCATTTCTTCTTATTAGAACTTACAAGCCATAAACAATATGGACTTAAAGATTTGTCCATTTTTACCGTGGTAAATGTTATGAAAACTAGGAGCTATATATTATAAACAAAAAAAATAATTTCACTCGAATGTTCATAGGGAAATTTTCATTTATTTTTCATGAATTATTTCATATAAATTTTGAAAGTTTTATTTTAACCTTTGGAAACTTAAAATTTAAATGTATAATCATTTGTGTCTGTAATTAAAAACTCATCAACTGATTCATTAAGGGCAGAAAAGCGTTTCTTTTAATATTAAAAGATAGGGTAGCCTAATGTTAAACTTTGTATAATTTTTATAGAAAAATAAATATATTTCAAGTAACATCATGATTCTTAATATATTTTTTATATTTTGATATTATTTTGTAAAACGGTGGATAGTTTTCTGTAAGGTATTAATTAAATTGTTTATGTTTATTATCATAAAATTTTTTAATTTTGTATAGAGAGTAAATATATTATTTTCATTCTCACAACAATCATATAAGAAAGAAGAGTTTGAAGATGAACTCTATACAAGAAAGATTAAAAACTCTAAACCAATAAATAGTTACATACAATAAAATATCACTCTCGGCTTAAAAACTAGAAATAAGTTTTAAAACATGGATCGATAACTCTAGCGTAAGTAATAAAAATGACAATGCTTATACATAGATAACAATAAGCATTTAGGAGATATCTTGTTTCAGTGCTTCTTAATTCTAAATAAGTTTTGCTTCTCAGGTATATATTAAAGTTATATAAACTACATAAATATATGATCTGTTTAAGAAAAAATATGAAAATGTTCGAAATATTCACTTTGCAATTTCTACAAATAATTACGAATTGCATTTATTTCTTCCGCTAAGTACACTGAAAAATTTAAATGAGGTTACACCTCAGTTCATCAAAATAATTTTCAATTATTTATAAATTATGCAAATTTAAAAATTATAAAATTTAAAAATTAACCAGGTAATTGTTATAAACTTGCGTCCAATATAAAGATTATAATTTAAATTACAAGCTTTTTTATATTTCGAATTATTTTAAAATTGCTTTGCAATTCCATTGTTTTGTACAATAATTTCTAGCTTTTGTTCATATAACTCTCAAAATTACTTTGATATACAGAGAACATTATTATTATTATATGATACAATATTTAATATATTTTTAAAAATCTTTTCAGAAGAATAATTTCAAATATTTTTTAAAATGATGAAACTAATTTAATAACCAACAATTTAATTATGTTACAGTAATATTGATTCATAATTTATTTTTATTTATTAATGAAATAGAATTAACATTGTAAAATTTAAATTTTCCTGCTTTAAATAAAATTAAAATTTTATTTAATATATTAATATATTTTAATAATCTTAATATATTTTATATGAATTAAAAAACAAATATTTGTGTATAAGTAGCTAATCCTTTTAATGTTCGTGTATTTACTTTTGTTAGTAAAATTAACTAAAATCCCTAAAAAATTCATGTTCTTATGTAAATTTATAACGTTTCAAGTTACTACAAAATTAATATTTATTTTTAATTATATGCAATATAGTTTGTAGGATTAATTGGATTGAATGGGATATTTGATATACATCAATAACACATTTAAAACGTGAACATATTATAGAAATTATTTAAGGGAAAATCTGCTTTTTATTTCTTTGTATTCAATTTTTTAATTAATCATTTTATGTACCTATACATAGAACAAACAACGTATTAAATACAGGGTGGCGCAGAGAAACGGGAAATTTTCAAATAACCATAATAAACCAACGAATATTCTACAAAACATTTTAATGTTGAAAATGTGTTAGTCAAGAGTGGAAAAATACATTTTAATAATCACTTTTTAAAAATCACATCTGTTAAGTGTTGTCCATTGCGCCTAACACATTCGTTCAATCGATTTTGAAGACTAAGCATTGTGTGACGCAATGTGTACTTCGTGATGTTGGCGATGTGTTCTTCGATCTGAGTCATGAGGTCAATAAGATTTCTTGGCCTAGTCTGGTACTCAACGCTCTTTCGATGTCCCCATAGAAAGAAGTCGCATACTGAGAGGTCTGGATGCCAAGTGACGTTAGCGTTCCTTGAAATTATGCGCTCCCCAAACAAACGTCTCAATGCAGCCATTGACAGATTGGCAGTGTGTGAGGTGGCTCCATCCTGTTGAAACCAGGTTTGCTGAATTTCAATATCTAGAAAAGCATGAAGCCGTGGAGCAAAAAATGTCTCCAGCATATGAACGTAACGTTGAGATGTGACCGTTACAGTGGAACCATTTTCATCCTCAAAAAAGTACGGTCCAATCACCCCACGACCAGACACTTCACACCATACAGTAACTTTGGGGCTGTGTAACGGACGTTGGTGAAGTTCCGCGGGATTTTGTTGAGCCCAGTAACGCATGTTCTGCTTATTGACATGTCCATTTAAATGAAAGTGGACCTCATCAGACATCCAAAGATTTTCAAGGAAGTTTGCGTCGTCATTGATTTTAGTCAGTAGCTGTTGACAAAAAGCTAAGCGTAACTCACCGTCATTGGGTTTTAGAGCTTGAACAATCTGAAGCTTGTAAGGATGAAAGTGCAGGCTGTGCAATATTCTTTGCACGCTCCGACGATTAAGTTGTAATGATGAGGCAATTTTTCGTACAGAACGACTCGGACTCCTTTCCACTGCGACTCGCACTGCATCAACGTTTTCTGGGGTTCGAACATTCACTACACGCCCAGGAGGTTTCTTCTTTAAGGCCGAACCAGTCTCTTCAAAATTCCGAACCCATGTTAATATTGCATGTGAAGAAGGAACTCGGCCGCGGGGAGGAATATCATAATGGCGCCGGAACTGTCGTTGTGCAGCTGTTGCACTGTCGCCATTTTTGTAGTACACTTTCACGGCGACTGCACGCTCCGCTACGCTGATCCATCTCAACTGAATGTCCGTTCCTACTTGGCGTCATGACACCTGCCTCCCACTCCTACGAGACTTACAGGTGTACCAACGGCAACATCAAAATTTCCCGTTTCTCTGCGCCACCCTGTACTTATAGTTGAGTCATGCAATTTATTTGTTTTTCCCTAAATATTAGAAAGGACATCCGAAAGAAAGTCTTCTGTAAAACTAATATAATATTTATTCAGAGCAAACTGCGTTATTGTTTCCTTTTTCTCGTTTGTACTATTATTTTTCTCTTAAAAACCCTATTTTTTAAAATTATTTGTCTTCCGTTATTTCTTTGTATATTTCATAACTCAGAATACACAGCTATGAATTTCCCATTTAATATATATATATATACTTGTCTCTATTTGTTATATTTAACTTTGTTTTTGAAGAAAACAAAACAAGAAAAAGTAAATGTTACTTATAATATATAAAATCATGGAAGGACATTGTACATATATAAATACATTTATAAATATCACTAAAGTTTTTAAAAATTTCAGAAATAAGTCTTTAGGACATTATTTTTATACATTATCGACAGTAAACATTAAACAATATAGAAATATAAAATCACATATTTTATTGAAAAACATCTATTTTAAGGTCATCATTTCAGTTTTCCACTAGGTAATGTTATAAGGCATTCACAATCATGGCAACTGTACCATATTTAGACACTGTTTTTGTAAATGCAGCAGTAGCCGTTACGAATTTATGAAAAAGGCAAGTGATTTTAAAGAGCATAATATATATTACAAATTAACATAAACATTATTTACTAAAATTTTGCTAAGTGATTTCGTTAAACATTTTTGATTAATTAATTGACATCAGTACATATATGTAAATCAATATATGCGCATATAAACCAGTATCTAATTATAATTTTTTGTCATAATTATGAGCTAAATATGTAAGCTTCGATCAGAACATATACATAATATTAAAAAAAATGATGTTTTATAAATTGAAAAGTTTTACACCATATCCGATACATGTTTATATGTTTATTAAACATTTTCATCAAATTTTTGGATTAATTTCACATAAAGATAATTTTATAAATAATTATCTAATTAATATCAAAAAATTCACGTATAATTCATTTATAGTTAATTATGACAAAATTATTTATACTCAGAAAAACATAAAATTACAAACTTTAATGAATTTAAAATTAATCCTCTTACACTTCGTAATAAACAAACAATTTAAGTAAAATTTAAATAAACTAGATTATTATAAATTCATCGAGTTTTTTAGAAATACTTTTAGTTCATTTCAGTTTATACTTTGATTATTTCTCTGAAGTAAAGAAATTATTGCAAAAAAAATTACGTAATTATTAATGTCTGAATAAAATGGGTAATTTTGTACATTGCTAAATTAAAACATGATAAACAAATGTTAATTTAAAACATTTAAATGCCAATTGATTTTTACTTAAGAATTTGATAGTTATCATTATTATGGTATTTTTTAACGAAAACATTTATGATAACGTTAAAATTTTAATTTTGTTATAAATATCTTTTTTTAAAAGTTTTATTTCCTCTCTGGTTTACAATAGCTAAATAAAAATGTTTTCTTCTTTTTCAATTTAAAAGTAGAAATCAAACTAATTATTATAACTTAAATTCGTTTTACATTATAATGATTTTTAAAACATTTTCTTAGTGATTTTTGAATTTTTAATTTTTAATATAAAGCAACTTTATATAAGAATTATAAATGTAAATTTTATAATTATGGCTGCCGAGTTTTAAAATTATAATTATTTAAAATCGTAAATTCTATTTAATATATTAAGTGATTAATAGCTATTTTAGATAGAGGTTTAGATAATTATCATCTTCAACTAGAATAGCATCAATATTGAAACATAATTTTAGGAAATTTATAAGCAGTTTCAAAATGGTTATTAACATTTTAATCAGTTGAATTACCAAATATCTTCTAAACATAGCTTTACTTTCAAATTTTCTATGAAAGCTCATTAATTTGTAATCAATTAATTAAATTGGTGATGAATATGACTTCAGCAATAAAAAGAAATGATCATGATTACAGCATGCTCATATTTAATGACATGGCCATATTTATTTCTTTTTGGAGAAATCAATCTATACTAAATATTACTTGTAAGAATAAATACATCAGTAGCATAATGTAAAGCTCTTATCTCTTTCAGTGAAGCATTTGTTCCCATGGTAACCCATGAATGGAATTGAAGTTCCCAGAAGAGCCTCATTCATACTGAAGTCAATAGGCGGTGACTCCAAGTGCTGTTAAACGCAAATAGTACTTAATCTTGCGTAATAACTCTTAATGAAGCTAAGAAATTATCATAAATATTGTTTCTGCTTAGAATGTTTTTAAAATTAAAAGTCACAATTAATTCGTTAAGCTTTTTAAGCCAGGAAAATATGTTGGAAATATTTCCTTGAAATTTGAATAATATTGTATCATAAACTGTTTACAAAATAGTAAAATATTATAATGAAAACTTTAAATTCAGAGGTCGATTTTTTTTTTTAAATGGAAGATTTATATATCATTAGGAGAGTTAAGACAAATTTACAGAGTGTATGTACATGTCTTTAAAATTTCATCAAGGCAACATAACCTATATTAAAACTTGAATAAATAAAATAAATAATCAGTTACAAAAATTATTTAATTTTTATGCTCTTTCTGTGATGAATTAAAAGTCACAATATTTATTAATTATTTCATTTATCTCTCATGTGATAATATTGCGAAAAAAATATTTTATAGATAGATCTTTGTATAATTTTGTGTTCTGAAGAAATTAAAAAAATATTCTATCTTGAGAACAAATGCACAATGCATATTATAAGCATACTAATAAGAAGTCTTCATCAGTAAATTCCATAATTTAATATAAAATGCATCAGTCTAAATCCAACTGCATTCCGGACATTTTAACTGAATTTCAATACCATTTTACCCAAGTAATCTTAACTACAGAAAACCTTTCTTTCTACAGTATATTTAAAGTTGGTTTTACAGTTTTAATAAAAAGAATTGAAACAGATGTGAACAATTCCAGTCAAGAAATATAATGCATTCGACCAAACATTACTACGTTTTAGTTCAAAGTGGTTTTATACGAGCAAAATTATCAAAATTAATTAGTATATCAGATAGATCCAAATTTTCACTAAATTAAAGTCAAGCCATATTCTTAACTTTTGCATGATATTTTTTTGAAAAATGGTTTGAAAAACTAAAATAAACACCATCGCATCCTATTTTTCAGTTTTTTGCTTAAGAAATCATATATTAATGAAATTAGAATTTCTAAAGAAAATTGCATACCTTAAAGAGCAACCATATTGTTCAATCTTGCTTAACTTGAAGTAAAAAATTAAACTTTATGGAAAAAAGCAAAAAAATTGCTAAATAAATTTTAGTTAAAACAGAAAATGAATTTATATTGAGAAAATTAAGGAGTAGAGTATTTTTCTTTTGTCGCTAACATAAGTCATACCAGATATCCTTAAAAATCTTAAAAATTTGTGTTCTTGAACTCTCTTGGAAAGCTAAATTTTCTTTTGATTTATATTTCTGCATTTCACTTATCCAAGCCTACTGACTCCAGATTTGGTGATAAAGCTAAGGGCCTAAAGTTCTATAATATTCCTTTAATTTTCTATAATATTCCTATTTTTCTGATTTTCAGATTGCGCAAGGGTATCTGTAACTTACTGGAATCCACTTTAAATATTTAATTTCAATTTACCAATTCTCTTTTGAAAAACTGATCACAAAAAGACAGCCAAAACAATTTAGTTCTTAAAAAATTAGTATTTGAAAAATTATCATGTTGAATAAAAATATAACAAATCTATTTTAGCAATATAGATATAATTACAATGAATTGTTTAACTTAGAGGAAATTGCTGAGTATTTTCTATATCGTTTCTTAAATGTATTTCTGTGTTCCTAAAGGTTGGTGAACTTCGAAAAATACTCAAATTTTAATTTTAACAGAAAATTGTCTATAGAGATTTCACTAGCATTAAAAAAGGCTATTTAGTTTTAATTGCATTATATTTATATGAGAAACAATAAACGGAATAATTTTACCGATAACTCAGCTTCAAATAAGATTTAATGTTAATTTCCAGTCATTTGGTTATTAGTAGTAAAAAATTTTTACCTTGCTATTGAGAAAGAATGTATCAAATAAAATTTTGCATTATTCAAATGGTTTTTTGTCAAGCAGATTTGTAGTAAAAATTAATTATTATAAGGACATAATTAATATGATAAATCGTAATTAATAAAGGAAGTACTCTAAAATTATTAACAAAGATTCAATTAAAAGAATAATTCTATATATTTTATACTAAAAAAGTCAATTATTTTATTATATAATAAAATAAATTATTACAAAGCTTAAATGTGCTAAAATGAACATTAGCATACTGAATATAAGAACTAAAAATAGAAATAAATTTAAGAGATAAATCAATACTAGATACATTAATTAAATTCATTTTAGTATTTTGAAAGGAAAAAATGCACATGTTTTATTTTACTATCCTATAAAGTAATTAATATTGAACAAAATCTATTTCATTATTAAACGTATTTAATGGGATAAAAATTATTATGAAATAATTTTCACCATTATGTATAATTTGATATTCGAAACACATTGATCAATAAAAAATATTTAAAGTTTCATAATCAAACCAAAAATTTGTTTGTTTAAAATAAAATATAGTTTTAAAGGAATGGTTATTTGAAAAATTTAAGTATTCGAAAATTATTTAAAACAAGCATTACACAGCTTTCTATTTTATCTCTACAAATTAGACAAAATTTAATAATTTTTTTAATGCTATAAAATTCCTCTCACTTTATAAAAAACCAAGTTAAGTTCAAAATTTATTTGAAAATAATTTTTTAAACACATTAAAGTTTATACAATACACACAAAAATCCGCAAAATAACAATTGAGAGGATTTCCGCATTTTTCTTTGTACATTTACAGCAGAATTCTTCGTCTTTCAGCAATTTATATATAAGCTATATTAGTTTATACAAGGGGAAATTAATATATTAATGCATGCAAAACATATTCAATTAACACATAAAAGAACTTTAGCTTTTTAAGCAGTTTTTGAAAGAAAATCAAAAACCATGTAAAAGTCATTATTATTTTTTAAACTTTATTTTAATTCTGAATAGATATCTTAACAAAGCTTGGAAAGATCGCTTCCTTTTTTTTCAAAATAATTTCAATACCTGGTATTTAAATAAATATTTTTGTTAAAAACATTATTTAAATATTCTTGCATTACTTGAGATACAAGTTATCTATATACCACGTAATGCGTGAATATTGAAATAAGGTTTCATGATAGATGCTATATTTTTAATGATGA
>JAPDSC010016852.1:0-18888 GCA_026290005.1 Latrodectus geometricus | reverse complement strand
ATATTCGATCCTTGGCAAGATATTTGCAGGTCATCTACATACATTGTTGGTTGGTTGGTTGGTTGGGTTTTATGGCGCAAGGTCCAAAAAGGACATGCTGCGCCAAATTTTATTTTATTATTGTTTTAAACCCAAGCAACAATAAAAAAGTTTATTAAAAGACAAAAAAAAATTTGTATATAATGGCATTAAAATCTATAATCTTAAAATAGTAACTAAAACGAAACTATAAATTTTATAACTATATACATAATTTATAAATTAAATAAAATTTAAAAAGCCTATAGACCTTAAAAAGGCAAATAGGTTTATGTGGGGTGGTTCCCCCAACAAATCAAATAATGTTATAAAATCTGTTTTAAAAAAATGTAAACGGTGGTTGTTAAAATTGGGACATGAAATTAAAATATGATGGACAGTATATGGTTCATCACACGTTTCACACCATGGATTTAGTTCACTTAGAAATAAGTGTCTATGTGTGAAACGTGTGTGTCCGATACGAAGGCGGGTTAAGCGAACATCCGCACTTCGTAATGATAAAACTGGTAATGTTATGAGGTATGGGAAAATACTGTGCAATTTATTAGTGACCTGCATGCTCCATGATTCTTGACAAAGAGAATAAATGAATCTTTTTACACCCTTTTTCACATCAGAGAGCGGAACAGATGGTGATACATGATCTGATGCAGTCTTTGCAGCTGCATCCGCTCTCTCATTTCCATCAAGACCCATGTGACTTGGTACCCAACAAAATACAATATCGTATCCCTTGCCAGCAAGGGAATCAAGTGCTCTGGAAATCTTTGACACAACAGGATGGCAAGTAAAATTATTGTCTCCCAAAGCTTCCAGCACACTCATGCTGTCAGTATACACACAAAATTTACGATGGTTATCTGTATTCACATGCTGAAGAGCGTGGTATAAAGCGGTTGCTTCAGCAGTGAAGATGGAGCAGGACGAATGTAGGCTGTAGCTATAAGATGTATTATTCATGTAAATGCCACAGCCAACATGTCCTGCGGATTTAGAACCATCTGTGAATACAGGTTTGTATGACTGATACTGACAGCGATGAGAATAAAAGAGCTGTTGAAAGACAATGGGTGTTGTGTCCGATTTCCTATATTGAGCAAAGGTGTTAAGAATGCTTATGGTTGGGTTATACCAAGGCGGATGAGCCAGTGGATCAACTGTCTCAAACCGAACATCACATAGGTCAGAAAGCCACAGATGAGATTTGGCACGTGTGAGAAAAGGTGGGATGCTCATGGGTCGAGCATCATAAAGTCTCTTTAAAGAGCAATTAAGAACCATAGAGCTTAGAGGATGATGAGGGGTCGATTTAATTTTTGCATAATAATTGAGAGACTGCTGCAATCGTCTCAGGTCTAATGGTATTTGTTGACAAATTGCATATAGACTCTGGACGGGTGATGTGCGAAATGCGCCTGAACATATTCTCAAGGCAGAGTGATGCACAGTGTCCAATCTGCGTAAGACAGAAGACCTAGCAGATCCATAGACAACACATCCGTAGTCAATACGAGACAAAATAATTGATTGATAGACACGAAGCAGTGACAAGCGATCAGCACCCCAAGATGTATTTGATAACACCTTGAGGATATTAAGCGATCGCTCACACTTCTTCCGCAGATGTAAAACATGCGGAAGAAAGGTCAATTTTCGGTCAAATATCACACCAAGAAATTTGATCTCGTTGACTACAGGTATTGAAGTGTTGTTCAATTTGATAACAGGATCGTTATGAATGCTGGTCTTCTTGCAGAAATGGACACAACAGCTCTTGCTAGGAGACAATGTAAAGCCATTCTCAGCACACCATGCAGCTATTTTATTAACAGATGTTTGTAATTGTCTCTCAATTAAACGCATATTCGATCCTTGGCAAGATATTTGCAGGTCATCTACATACATTGTGCCATAAACACAAGGTGATAAAAGATGAAGAATGCTACTGATGAATAAATTAAAAATTGTTACACTTAAAATTGAGCCTTGGGGAACACCCTCGGCTTGATTAAAAGTATTGGACAAAAGGTGTCCAATACGAACTTTAAAAACTCGGGAGCGTAAGAAATTCTGAAGGAATATCGGAAGATTACCCCGAAAGCCAAAATCATATAATTTACGGAGAATACCATATCGCCACGTATGGTCGTATGCCTTCTCTATGTCAAAGAAAATGGAGACCAGATGATTTCTCCGCACAAAAGCGTTGCGGATTTGGGTCTCCAAATATGTAATATTATCAAGAGTGGATCTTCCTTTACGAAAACCACTCTGATTAATATGAATACATTTATTTTTTTCTAAGACATATATAAGACGGGCGTTGACCATACGTTCGAGAGTCTTACATAAGCAACTCGTCAGAGCTATAGGTCTGTAATTTGAAGGTTCTGAAGGATCCTTACCAGGCTTTAGGACCGGAATAACTATTGCTTCTCTCCAAAGAGTTGGAAATACATTTTCAGTCCAGATCCTATTGAACAAAAGCAATAAGTTCGATAGGGAGTCTGGACTTAGATGTTGAAGCATAAGATAGCTAATTCCATCAGGTCCTGGGCTGGTATTATTGGCCTGCTGTAAAGCTTTCTTCAATTCTAACATCCGAAATTCGCAGTTGTAGGTTAAGGCTTGTCCATGGTTGAAACGAATTGGTGTTTGCTCAGCACGACTCTTAATCCTTAAAAACGAAGGATTGTAAGAGTCGTTGCTTGAGACAGTAGCAAAACTTTCACCAAGGACGTTAGCTATTTCCTTCGGAGAAGAATGTATAGCAGCCCTGGTTTTTAAAATGGGAATGGGAAATTCCCTGTAAATTCCATTGGCTGCTTTTACTCTTCTCCACAACTGCTTACTGGATGTTGAAGATGTTATTGAAGAAACATAGCAAGACCAGGATTCCTTCTTACTTCTACGACGAGCTCTACGAGCTAATGCTTTTGCTCTCTTAAAGGCAATAAGATTCTCCGTAGTGGGGTATCTCCTAAATAACCCCCATAACTTCCTCTGTTTCTTATAGGTAATTTGACATTCTTCATTCCACCAAGGTTTGCATCGCCTGTGTATTCTAGAGGAACTTTTAGGAATTGTAATATCAGTTGCACGTATAATGGTTTCGGTGACCCTTTCAACGGCATCATTTATATTTCCGATCATGACCATAGTATCATCAACAACTGCTAAGTGTGAATAAAGCGTCCAATCTGCCCGACTGTACACGTAAGTAGGTACACGTTGCTGCACACTACTACCTCCAGTCTGGGAGATGACGAGTGGGAAATGATCGCTATTATGCAGATCATTTCCTACAATCAATTTTAACAATGGCAGAAGTGAGGGGGAACAAATGGCCAGATCTAACGAATGAAATGTTCTTGTGGGTAGGTGGAAATAAGTTTTCTCGTCGGTATTCATCAGACAGAGACAGTTATCAGTTATAAACTGTTCTATCTGACGACCGCGAGAATTAGTATCATCACTTCCCCACAAAGTATTATGGCCGTTGAAGTCACCGAGCAACATAAATGGCGCTGGCAGCTGATCAACTAAATCATCGAGTTCCTCTTGGCGGATGACATCATGTGGTGGCAAATACATACTACAGACTGTAATCAAACATGATGTGTGAATTCTCACAGCTACAGCCTGTAGTGTAGTGTTTAATGGATGGACAGTGCTGGGAAAATTATTGGATGTTAATAGACAAACACCTCCAGACACTGCGCCATCGTCACCACAGTCTTTTCGAAAGCATTTAAACCCACGCAGAGTAATGTTGTTTATAGACTTCAGGAATGTTTCCTGAAGTGCTATACATGCGGGGTTATAAGCTGACGATAGACACTTGATGTCATCAAGATGGGATCGCAAACCATGGCAGTTCCAAGAAACAAAGGAAGTTATTATTTAAATTGAAAAGCTCCTTTCCCAGAGCTGGAAGGCATATCATCTGACATCTCTTCGAACGATACATCATCGTCCGAAGGATGAAGAGAAACTGCGTCAGCTTCTAGGGATAAGGCTTTACGGGTGGATAAGGAGGGCTTTCGTGCGCCCTCCTTTGCAGATTTTAATTTTGAGGCTTTAACACCTCTTGATTTAGCCACAGGAGCTCTCCGAATGATAGAATTTACAGATTTTGGCCTTTCGGTTGATGTTTGAGGTAATCTAGTTACAGGGATAGACAGAATATCCGTTTGTGTACTTATTTCTTTGGTGACCTTTTTCGCGGCGGCTGCATAACTCATACCAGCTTGCGGTGTTCGAGAGGTAACTTGTTTCCTTGCCTCAGGGTAAGAACATTTATTTTTCACTTTATAGGTTGTAATTTCTTTTTCTTGTATCCATTGAGGACAACTACGAGAATAGGAGGGATGGTCACCTTTACAGTTGACACATACCTCCTTTGCTGTGCAGGTCGAATTATCGTGGCCAACTGCTGCGCAGCGAGCGCAAGTCAGTTTGCCTCTGCAAGCATTTCTCGAGTGCCCAAAACGTTGGCACTGAAAACAGCGCAAGGGATTTGGAATATAAGGCCGGACGGGTAGATTCATATATGCAGCTTTAACATTGTCTGGAAGATCTGGCGTCGCAAAAGTCAGAATGAGATGCTTAGTTTCAATAACTTTGCCATCTCTTCTGACTGTGATGCGTTTCACAGCACAGACCTTCTGACTCTGCAAGTTTTCAAGGATCTCATCCGTCGGCGAGTTCAACAAATCCCTTGCGGAAATTACACCTTGTGAAAAATTTAAGTTATTATGAGGCGAAACAGTTACCTCGATATTCGCTAACATCCGCATATTTATAAGCATATTTGCTTGAGTGGAGTTGGCAGCCTCCACTAATAGGTCACCTGATCGTAGTTTTCGGATATCTCTGACTTCCCCGATTAAGCCCGATATTCCTTTCTGTATAAGAAAGGGGGATACATTTTCAAAAGTACCCTCCTTTTTTTTGATAACAAAAAATTTAGTAGTTTTATTTAGCAAAAGTTGCTCCCGAGGGAGAGAAGAATAATTTTTAATCTCCATTTATTTAGATTAAAATTTCGGGACCTGACCGCACCACCCACCACCGAGCCCAACAAGGGGATGCAGACCAGCTGCACCAGTGCTAGCCAGATCCTATACGCTCACAGTACATCCCTGTGATGGCCTCCACCCTTAACGAGTCATCCAGCAGATGTACCGATCGCTTGATCCATAAAGCCGATTGATGTGCTGAGGACCACAGCACACCTCCCGTTTACCTGAAGCAGAGGCCAAAGTAATGTGTTGGTCTCTGGGGGCCTCAATTACCAGGACCCTCCTTTCCAGGGACACGGGTCTCCACGCACGGCAAACACGTGGGTGATTTAGTCCCCAAGAGTAGCTAATAGCAACAGAGCGGCGACAGCTGCTCAAGGGGAGCCCTCAACCTCGTTAGAGGCAACCACAATGAGGGAGAAAAGGAAGAAAAAACAGAAGAGAGAGAAGAGAAGAAAAGAAAGAAGAGAAAAGATCACTGGGGTACCTCGGGATTGTGACACCCGTGTTTACTTGAAGAAAGTAAACCCCCTGAGGGGTTTAAGGGCTAAGAGTCGAGCTGAGCAAATACCAATTCGTTTCAACCATAGACAAGCTTTGCCATACAACTGCGAATTTCGGATGTTGGAATTGAAGCGAGCATTACAGCAGGCTAACAATACCAGCCCAGGACCAGACGGAATCAGCTATCAAATGCTTCGACATTTAAGTCCAGATTCCCTGTTGAACTTATTATATTTGTTCAATAGGATCTGGACCGAAAATGCATTTCCATCAATTTGGAGCGAAGCTATAGTGATTCCGGTCCTTAAACCTGGTAAGGATCCTTCAGAACCTTCACATTACCGACCAATAGCTCTGACGAGTTGCCTTTGTAAGACTCTCGAACGTATGGTCAACGCCCGACTCGTATATGTCTTAGAAACAAATAAATGTATTCCTATGAATCAGAGTGGCTTCCGTAAAGGAAGATCCACTCTAGATAATATAACATATTTGGAGACCCAGATTCGCAACGCATTTGTGCGAAGAAACCATCTGGTCTCCATTTTTTTGACATCGAGAAGGCATACGACCGTACGTGGCGATATGGTGTTCTCCGTAAATTATATGATTTTGGCTTTCGGGGTAATCTTCCGATATTCCTTCGGAATTTCTTACGCTCCCGAGTTTTTAAAGTTCGTATTGGGCACCTTTTGTCCAATACTTTTACTCAAGCCGAGGGTGTTCCCCAAGGCTCAATTTTAAGTGTAACCATTTTTAATTTATTCATTAGTTCCATGCTTCATCTTCTATCATCTTCAGTTCATGGCACAATGTATGTTGATGACCTGCAAACATCTTGCCAGGGATCGAACATGCGTTTAATTGAGAGACAACTACAAACATCTGTTAATAGAATAGCTGCATGGTGTGCAGAGAATGGCTTTACATTATCTCCTAGCAAGAGTTGCTGTGTCCATTTCTGCAGGAAGACCAGTATTCATAATGATCCTTTAATCATACTGAACAACACACAAATACCTGTAGTCAACGAGATCAAATTTCTTGGTGTGACATTTGACCGAAAGTTAACTTTTCTTCCGCATGTATTAAATTTGCGGAAGAAGTGCGAGCGATCGCTTAATATCCTCAAGGTGCTATCTAATACATCTTGGGGTGCGGATCGCACGTCACTACTTCGGGTCTATCAAGCACTTATTTTATCTCGCATTGACTATGGATGTGTTGTGTATGGATCTGCTAGGTCTTCTGTTTTACGCAGACTGGATACTGTGCATCACTCTGCTTTGAGAATCTGTTCAGGCGCATTCCGCACATCACCCGTCCAGAGTCTTTATGCTATATGCCAACAATTGCCTTTTGACCTGAGACGCATGCAGCTGTCTCTCAATTACTACGCTAAAGTTATGTCTAACATTCAACATCCTTTACGATCCTTGGTATATACTCCTGCCTTACAGAGATTATATGATGCTCGACCATATAGCATCCAACCCTTTCTCAGTCGAACTAAATCTCAACTGTATTTAACAGACCTACATGATGTCCGTTTTATTAAAACGGACTTACATTCACATCCACCCTGGTATGATCCACAGATTAACATCATTAATCCATTTGCTCAGTTTAGAAAATCGGACACAACCCCAACTATTTTTCAACAGCTTTTCTTCTCACATCGCTGTCAGTATTCATCTTACACGCCTGTATTCACAGATGGATCTAAAACTGCAGGACATGTTGGCTGTGGCATATTTTATGCTAATGCCAGTTATGGTTACAGCCTTCATACGTCCTGCTCCATCTTTACAGCTGAAGCTACCGCTATTCATAAAGTTCTTCAGCTAGTGAATACAGGAAATTATAATAAAATCTGCGTCTATACTGACAGTTTGAGTGTACTAGAAGCGTTGAAAAATTCAAATTATTGCCATCCTGTTGTGTCCAAGATTTTCGGAGCATTGGATTCCCTTGCTGGCAAGGGATATGACATCATTTTCTGTTGGGTCCCAGGTCATGTGGGTCTAGAGGGAAATGAAAAGGCAGATGCAGCTGCTAAATCTGCATCGTTCGTACTTCATTCATCTGTCCCTCTCTTCGACGTGAGAAGGGTTGTAAAAAGATTTGTTAATTCTCTTTGGCAGGAGTCATGGAGTATGCAGGTCGGAAACAAACTGCGTGCCATCTTTCCATACCTCATTCCATCATCAATTTTACCGTTACGAAGAGCAGATGTCAGATTGACTCGCCTTCGTATCGGACACACACGTTTCACACACAGACATTTGTTTCTAAATGAATTGAATCCATGGTGTGAAACGTGTGATGTACCATATACAGTTATTCATATTTTAATTTCATGCCCATATTTTAACATATACCGTTTTAAATATTTCGCAACAGACCTTTTAACCATGTATGATTTGGTGGGGGAGCCTCCCCACCGAAACCTTTTTTCTTTTTTAAGGGAAATTGGTTTCCTCAATTTTATTTAAATTATTTGAATTTTATTTTATTTTCATTTGCTTATATATTTTAGATTTTAAAACAAATATATACATTTATTTTTGTGTTTTAACCTTTTAATGTTGAGTTTGGGTTTTCTTTAAAACTTATACATTTTCTGTAAAGCTTAAATTTTGGCGCAGCTTGTCCTCTTTTGGACCTTGCGCCACAAAACCCAACCCAAACAAACTGTGCCAAAGTTTGTCGAAGGCGCGCTTCACATCCAAGAAGATGCCAGCAGTTTTGTATTTGTTATTTATTCCCTCCAGAACACAGTTGATTACTCTCAAAAGTTGGTGGGTGGTGGCGTGCTTTTTTCTAAAACCAAACTGCTCATCTGGTAAGATATTTTGGGAGCTGCAGAATTCATTAATTTGAGCATGAATGATTTTCTCAAATAATTTGGAGAGCACACTTAGGAGAGAAATCGGCCTGTAATTCTGGGGGAATTTTCGATTCTTCTCCGGTTTCGGAATAAATACGGTGGTTGATATTCTCCACGGTCTAGGAAAGTAATTTAATGTCAAACATCGATTGAAGATTTTTGTAATATATGTAATGGCTTTTATGGGGAGGTTTTTTAGTATGATGTTCTTGATATTGTCTGGTCCAGGTGCTTTTTTGTTGTTTAATTGGTTAATGAATTCCAGAATTTCAGATGGAGAAGTGAGTTTAGGAGGGCAGGTGGGCGTGGTTTGCTCTTCAAAGTAATTGCGCGTTACTCTATTGACAGTAGAGATGGTTTGGTTGTTGTATGCTTCCGGATTTAACTGGAGCGTGTCAAATAGAGTCTCGGCAAATACTTCCGCCTTTTCTTCTTTAGTATATACCATTCCCCTTGGGCTACTAATTGGTGGGAGTGTGTAATCCTTTTTATTAATTTTCTTCACGGCGTCATAAATGGAGTTGTCCTCTGGATGGAGTGACTCCAAATATTCTTCCCAGCGTTGATTGTGGTATTCGGAAAGTTTAATTTTTATATCTTTTTGAACTCTGTTGAGCTGTGATTTTATAATTGGATCAAGTGACTGATGATATCTTTTTCTTATTCTGTTTTTGGTCTTGATAAGCTCCTTTATTTCAGTTGGTATAGTGTACTTTCTTTGCTCACAGGTCCTTACTCTACTACTGCAGTTAATAGCGTTTTTGATCTTTAGCTCCAGTTCTTCCACAGCGGAGTTGATTTCAGCGTAGTTCGTAATTTTGGGATTTCCAGTGATATTGTCACTAAGTTTTTCTCTGAACAATTCCCAGTTGGTGATTTGAATGGTTCTCTCATAAGGTGGAAGAGAGTTGTTAGGTACAATATCGAACACTATCGGGTTATGATCGCTCGATAGTTCCGATATGGCTCTACACTGAAAGATGGTATTGTTCCTTGAAAGACCAAAATCAATGATAGTTGCCGTCGCATGACCGTAGTTAAAATGCGTCGGGTCATCCGGGGCAAAGATGTCGATATTTCTTCTCTCAAGGTAATTCTTAAGTTTTCTGCCGTTGTTGTTTCCTCTGGTGTTGGGGTTCCAAGAGGAATGCTTAGCGTTGAAATCTCCAAACATGAAGGTTGCACTGCCCAATTGAAAAATGCCGTCAATGTCGCCCTCGTCAATGATGTTATTGGGTGGTTGGTAAATGGTGGATATGATAAGCCGGGTGTTGTTGGCTGTATGCAACGCCACCGTGGTGTTCTCCATTGACGTGGTGACAGTTTCGAGGGTATCGAACCGATAACCTTTTTTGATGTACAAGGCCGTGCCTCCTCCACGGTGAGTTCTGCGGTCGCTTCTGATACATTGATAATTTGGAAGCATTGCTCTTATGCCAGGCTGTAAATGGGTTTCTTGAACTCCAACAATGTCGGGGTTCCAATCGTTGATAAAGTCCCGGAATTCGTTTATTTTGGACCTAAGTCCCTCAGCATTCCATGAAATAATTCTTGTTATTGATGTCTTAACCATGATTGGTATTGTTGTTTGTATTACTGGCTTGGATTTTGTTAATAAATTTTAAGAAAATATTGTTAATTTCTTGCGATAAATTGGTTAAAAGGCTTGTTAAATCAGAATTATCTGTATTTTGCTGAGCTGAAGGTGGTGAGGGTGGTTGGGGCTTTGTCTGCGTCATTATTGGCTGTTCGGAGGTAGCGTTGGGCGTGGCCTGCATTTCCATCGCTTTTCGTCTCTTGTCCCAGAAATTTTCTACAGGTGGAGCATTTTGTAAATTGATAGGATTTCTAGGGCATCCCATGTAATTACAGGTGTGGTTTCCGCCACAAAGAGCGCATTTGGCTTCAGTGTCCTTAGGCTTCATGCAGTCCTTGGTGAAATGACCTTCCCCGCATTTTAAACACCTTGGCTGTCGGTTGCAGTACCGGGAATTGTGATAAAAACCCTGACAGCGGTAGCACTGTGCAGGGCCTGATTTTTTCCTCAGAGTTTCAATAGTCACTCTGAAGTGTCCTAGATATTCTATGTCATGGACTCGTTTGTTACGATCATTTTTATGTAACTCAACAATGAATAGAGGCATAGCCGTGTCGTTGTTACGTCTTCTCATCTGGGAAACTTGAACAATACTGAGTCCTTCTTCGACTAGTTCTTCTGTCAATTTTTGAATTCCATAATCAGAGGGTAATCCTCTGATTACTTTTTTCATCGTCCTGTCTCCTGGCAGCTCGTATGTGTGCGCCTCAATTTTATTTTTGTGGATAAATTGATTGATTATCCTATAGTCATCCTCACTTTTTGGGTTGATTTTAACGTGATTTCGTGTGATTGTAGCTTTCATGGGTATGTTGACAATTTTGTTCAGTTCTGAAACAATTTTGTTGGCATTTAATCTGTCGTCTATGAAAACGGGTGGTATCCTACCCGGTTTAGTTTTGGTTTCGGTGTCGACAGACACTTCCATAGTACCTTCGTTATTGGCGACAGATGGCGCCACCTCATTTTCATTCTCGCTTTCTTCGAGTGTGCTGAATTTATTTTGTGTGGAAATTTTATAATCCACTAGTTTAATTGGGGGTGTTTTTCTCTTTCTCTTTGGTTTGGCCTCGGTGTTGAGGGCCATTTTGTTGATTTGTTCAGTGAGTTTCTCACTGCACTCCATTTGAAAAATCTTGTTTTGGCATTTCAGCTCAAGTGTGAGCAACTGTTGCTGAAAGAGGCTAAATTCTTGTGTTTTTGCATTAATGGGGCAAATAATGCTTGCATTCGTCCTGATAATTTCTAAGAAGTTTTTTACTTCGTTTAAATCTGTTTCTTTGTCTATATTTTGGTAATCTTTTGAATAGTTGAATTCGAGGTATAGCTGCTGTAAATTCATCAGGCTTGGTTCCTTGAATTCGATTGGTAGAGCAAGTCCACTGGGCGTGGCTAAGTCGATTTCCTGACTAGACATTTCCATGTCAGAGCTAAGAAATTAAGGGAATTTTTCCTGTCCAGGAAAAAGACAAAGGAGAGTTTTCAACCGTTCAGTGACTCTGTAAAACAGAGTGTGAACCCTGGTTGTAAAAAAATGAAGAAAAAAGAAGGTTAAAAAACCAGAATGGCGACCTCAGGGACACAGGACTTAGTTAGCTATGTGTGAGTAGGACTTGTCTTGGAAAAAGAATTCTAAAAATGCGGCACCCAAAGGGATATTCACATTATAGAAAGAGCTTGGTCAGAGCACGTCTGTATAGGACAGAGGTCATGACTGAACTACAGAATCTCCCGGCGCGGAAAAGCTCCCTAACATGGCTTCTGTAGGAGAGAACTTCGCCCCGCCCACTGGTAGAAATCTACCAATTGAATTCCAGGATGAAAATATCAGCCATCTCGCCTGTGTTTACACAGAATTTAATTATGGATTGTTCTACTCAAACATCGAAAAAACAACTGACATCCAAGAAATTGTCAAATTCCTAGCAATTGTGCAGGATAACTTAAAGCTCATTGGCCCATATGACGGCAAAACCAGCGAATTCTTGAAATTCCAGCAACAACTCCTCAACTTAGAACTCAAGAGTGAGGCACGTATCATGCGTCTAGAAAGACAGAACAGCCTAATAACTCAAGTCAATAGTCTTAATCTGGACAGCAAACCCAAAAAGAAAAGAAAGGCGGAAATCCAGAAAAGCTCCAGTAGTAAAATTCCGACCCAAAATAGATTTGAAGCCCTCACTGAGGCAGAAAACAATTCTGATGCGGTGGCGCCACCTAGTGACGCCAAGGAAAATGAAATGGAGGTTGCAGAGGAAACTTCATCGCAGAAAAAACAAAGAATCCCACCCGTATTTCTTGACGATCGAGAAAATGGAAATAAGATAGTCAACGAAATAAACAAAATTGTTGCCAACAAAATCACTGCTAACATCACAAAAGCGTACGTGAAGGTACAGCCGAAATCTGTAGAAGATTACAGAATTATAAATAAATTCATTGAAACTAACAACTTAGAAGCTCATACATATGAACTCCTAGAAGAGAGAGTAATGAAGAAAGTTATCAGGGGCCTGCCTGCAGATTACCCCATTAAAGACCTGCACGAGGAGCTCGTCGCCAACCATTTCAAAATTAGACTCGTCACTCAAATGAGAAGACGCAACAACAACACAACAATGCCGCTGTTCCTGGTGGAACTTGAAAAAAACGAACAAAACAAAAAAATCCACGACTTGGAATTTATTGGCCATTTTCATGTTTCCGTCGAAACGCTCCGAAAAAAAGCCGGCCCTGCGCAGTGCTACCGATGCCAGGGATTCTATCACAACTCGAGATTCTGTCATCGGCAGCCTCGCTGTTTGAAATGTGGGGAGAAACATTTCACCAAAAACTGTTTGAAACCCAACACTGTGGAAGCTAAATGCGCACTTTGTGGTGGCAACCACACTAGCAACTATCTTGGGTGTCCCAGAAATCCAATCAATCAAATTAATTCGCCTCCCATTGAAAACATCTGGGAAAAGAGAAAAAAGCAATTCGAAGAGAAGCAAGCCCCGCCTCCTACCACCTCGCCTCCGGAGCAACCAATAGGAACTCAGGAGAAGCAACCTTCTCCCGCTACTCTCCCGATCACTCAAAATATGAATGCATCAAGCATTAATAACCTAGTAATGGAGCTTTCCAATCAAATAAACAATATTTTCATTAACTTTGCCCAAAAATTAACAGCCAGTGTCTTAATAAATCCCACTAATAATGCTTAATCCAACAATTCTCAGAATTCTTTCATGGAATGCGTGTGGCATTCGGACGAAAACCACTGAACTAACAGATTTTTTTGGACGACTGGGACCCTGACGTCATCGGCCTACAAGAGACTCATCTCAACCCGGGGACTCGTTTAAATTTCCAGAATTATCACTGCATCAGGAAAGATAGAAGGACTCACAGAGGAGGTGGAACCGCTATCCTGATAAAAAAGTGCTATAAATTCACAGAAATAGATATCGAGACCTCATCCTTTGAAAACTCCTCGGTGCTTCTCTTGGCAGCCAACAACAAACCAATCCTACTCTCCTCAATTTATATCCCACCCAGGAACATTTTGGATGCTACTGAGATGACCAATCTTGTTAAACAAGCAAATGCAGCCTTAATTTTCGGAGACTTTAACTCTAAACACTCCAACTGGGGGTCGCACAACAGACCAAACAGAAACGGAGTCATATTAAATAATGTTATCCACGCCAATGAACTAGATATTTTCGCTCCTGACGAACCCACCCATTATAGCTACGGAAACGCTGCTTGTTCTATCATTGACTTCGGAATCTCCAAAGCTAATACCTTATTCCAATGCCGCAGTATTGCAGAACTTTCGAGTGATCACAACCCGGTCATCTTTGACATAGGCCCACACAACGCTGTACCCCTTCACGAAAGGGTCATTACAAGAACGAACTGGAGCAAATTTAGGGATAGTTTAAGTGAGACTCTACCCGGTAACCCCATTATCACCACCAAAAAAGAAATCAACGATTGTGTCGCCAACTTTGAATCAAAAATTAATATTGCTCTAAATAACAGTAGCACAACTAAAAATTACGCATTTAAATACCTTTCACTTCCGAAAGAAATCAAAGAAATCATTAAAGAAAAAAACAGAATTAGAAAGCGTTGGCAAATACACAAGGATCCTGCAGATAAAAGAATTCTCAATAATACGCAAAAAACAATCAAATCAAAATTATTCGAATACCGCAATCAACAATGGAATGAATACCTTAACTCACTTCACCCGGAAGACAACTCTCTATACGACGCTGTTAAGAAAATAAAAAATAATAACTTCACAATACCACCTATCAGCAGCCCAAGAGGTCCAGTCTACAGTAACGAAGATAAAGCGGAGGTCTTTGCGGACACTCTGGAAAACACACTACAGCTTAATTCACAGGCTTATGACAACGACACCATCACGCTTGTCAACAGAGTTGTTCGCGAATACCTCACTGAAAACAATAGACCCTCAAGTCCTGAAAAGCTCACGTCCCCTATCGAAGTGATTGAACATATCCAAAACTTGCATGCCAAGAAAGCGGCGGGCCCGGACCGAATACAAAACATTGTTCTTAAAAATCTCCCTCTCAAAGGCGTCACTTACCTTACTAAAATTTACAACAGATGTCTCACTTTGAACTACTTCCCTAAAAATTGGAGGAAAGCAACGACAATCTTTATCCCCAAGCCTGGAAAAGATCGAAAATTCCCACAAAATTATCGACCCATTTCATTACTCTGCACTATGTCAAAGATCCTGGAAAAAATCATCTACTCTCAAATGATTAAATTCTGCGAGGTCAACAAAATCATCCCGGACGAACAGTTTGGATTTCGCCGAAACCACTCCACTGTACACCAACTCCTGCGTGTAATTAACACCATCACTGACGGGTTCGATAACAACATCAAAACTGCTGGGGTTTTCCTAGATGTTAAACGAGCGTTCGACAAAATCTGGCATAAAGGCCTTATTTTCAAATTAATTCGCTACAATTTTCCACCCTACATCGTTAACATTCTATGGCATTACCTCAGCGGCAGGACGTTTTCAGTCCGAATTCAAGACTGCCTCTCAGAACCCAGAACCATGTCAGCAGGAGTCCCGCAGGGTAGCGTTCTCGGACCTCTGTTGTACTCTATATACATTAGCGACATCCCTCCATCACTTGATGTAATGATTTGCTTGTTTGCCGATGATACTGCCATCCTGGCACAACATCAAAACGCAAAATTCTTGCAAATTAAAATTCAAAAGTATATTAGGGTACTTCAAGTCTGGATGAACAAATGGAGAATCGAACTCAACGTAGACAAAACGGCAGCAATCATCTTCTCCAAGGGAAACTTTCGGCGTCTTCCAAACAAACTCGTCATCAGTGGCCAGGAAGTGAATTGGGAGCAAAGAACAAAATACTTGGGAGTAATTCTTGACAACAAACTAACCTTCAAGTTACAAAAAGAAAAAATTATACAAGAATACAACAAAGCAATAGCAATGTTATACCCTCTTCTAAATAGAAAATCTCAGCTGTCTCTTAAAAATAAACTACTTCTCTACAAACAAATCATACTTCCACGTTTAACTTATGCAAGCCAAATCTGGGGGCAAGCTGCCAAAACACATATCAACGCCATTCAAGTCCTACAAAATAAAATTTTAAGAATTATTACAAACGCCCCATGGTATATATCTAATTACAGCCTACACAAAGACCTCAAAATCAGCACTATCCGAGAAAGGATTGAAGATCTAACTACAAAATTTTTGCAAGACATAAATAATAATAATAACCATCTTATTAAATCTCAACTAATTGTTTCCACATCAAGATATTTACTCCCAAGTAACAACCAAAGTCTTTCACTCCATTGTCCAATAGCGATGATTGATTGATTGATTGGGTTGGGTTTTGTGGCGCAAGGTCCAAAGAGGACAAGCTGCGCCAAAAATTAAGTTTTAAAGAAAATTTACAGATTTTAAGCAAAACCCAAACACAACATTAAAAATTTAAAACACAAAAATTATTGTATATAATAGTTTTAAAATCGAAATAAGTATATAAAAGTAGAACAAAATTCATAAAATTTAAATAAAATTAAGGAAACCAATTTCCCTTAAAAAGGAAAAAAGGTTTCGGTGGGGTGGCTCCCCCACTAAATCATATATGGTTAAAAGGTCTGTTTGAAAATATTTAAAACGGTAAAGGTTAAAATTAGGACATGAAATTAAAATATGAGAGACAGTATATGGTACATCACACGTTTCACACCATGGATTCAATTCATTTAGAAACAAATGTCTGTGTGTGAAACGTGTGTGTCCGATACGAAGGCGAGTCAATCTGACATCTGCTCTTCGTAACGGTAAAACTGATGATGGAATGAGGTATGGAAAGATGGCACGCAGTTTGTTCGTGACCTGCATATTCCATGACTCCTGCCAGAGAGAATTTACAAATCTTTTTACAACCCTTCTCACATCGAACAGAGGGACAGATGAATGGAGTAAAGACCCTGCAGCTTTAGCGGCTGCATCCGCCTTTTCATTTCCCTCTAGACCTACATGACCTGGGACCCAACAGAAAATGATGTTATAACCCTTGCCAGCAAGGGAATCCAATGCTCCGAAAATCTTGGACACAGCAGGATGACAATAATTGGAATGTTTCAACGCTTCTAATACACTCAAGCTGTCAGTATACACGCAGATTTTATTAAATTGTTCTCTATTCACTAGCTGAAGAGCTTGAAAAATAGCGGTAGCTTCAGCTGTAAAGATGGAGCAGGACGTATGAAGGCTGTAACCATAACTGGCATTAGAATGGAATATGCCACAGCCAACATGTCCTGCAGTTTTAGATCCATCTGTGAATACAGGCGTGTAAGATGAATACTGACAGCGATGTGAAAAGAAAAGCTGTTGAAAAATGGTTGGGTTTGTGTCCGATTTTCTAAAGTGAGCGAATGGATTAATGATGTTAATCTGTGGATCATACCAGGGTGGATGTGAATGTAAGTCCGTTTTAATAAAACGGACATCGTGTAGGTCTGTTAAATACAGTTGATATTTAGTTCGACTGAGAAAGGGTTGGATGCTATATGGTCTAGCATCATATAATCTCTGTAAGGCAGGAGTATATACCAAGGATCGTAAAGGATGTTGAATGTTAGACATAACTTTAGCGTAGTAATTGAGAGACAGCTGCATTCGTCTCAGGTCTAAAGGCAATTGTTGGCATGTTGCATAAAGACTCTGGACGGGTGATGTGCGGAATGCGCCTGAACAGATTCGCAAAGCAGAGTGATGCACAGTGTCCAGTCTGCGTAAAACAGAGGACCTAGCAGATCCATACACAACACATCCGTAGTCAATACGAGATAAAATGAGTGCTAGATAGACCCGAAGTAGTGACGTGCGATCCGCACCCCAAGATGTATTTGAAAGCACCTTGAGGATATTAAGCGATCGCTCGCACTTCTTCCGCAGATGTAATACATGCGGAAGAAAGGTTAACTTGCGGTCAAATGTAACACCAAGAAATTTAATCTCGTTGACTACAGGTATTTGTGTGTTGTTCAGTATGATAACAGGATCATTATGTATGCTGGTCTTCCTGCAGAAATGGACACAACAGCTCTTGCTAGGAGATATTGTAAAGCCATTCTCAGCACACCATGCAGCTATTTTATTAACAGATGTTTGTAGTTGCCTCTCAATTATTCGCATGTTTGATCCCTGGCAAGATATTTGCAGGTCATCAACATACATTGTGCCATGAACTGAGGATGATAGGAGATGAAGCATGGAACTGATGAATAGATTAAAAATGGTTACACTTAAAATTGAGCCTTGGGGAACACCCTCGGCTTGATTAAAAGTATTGGACAAAAGGTGTCCAATACGAACTTTAAAAACTCGGGAGCGTAAGAAATTCTGAAGGAATATCGGAAGATTACCCCGAAAGCCAAAATCATATAATTTACGGAGAATACCATATCGCCACGTACGGTCGTATGCCTTCTCGATGTCAAAGAAAATGGAGACCAGATGATTCCTTCGCACAAATGCATGGCGAATTTGGGTCTCCAAATATGTAATATTATCAAGAGTGGATCTCCCTTTACGAAATCCACTCTGATTAATGTGTATACATTTATTTTTTTCTAAGACATATACGAGACGGGCGTTGACCATGCGTTCGAGAGTCTTACAAAGGCAACTCGTTAGAGCTATTGGTCGGTAATGTGAAGGTTCTGAAGGATCCTTACCAGGCTTAAGGACCGGAATCACTATTGCTTCGCTCCAGAGTGATGGAAATTCATTTTCAGTCCAGATCCTATTGAACAAATTCAATAAGTTCAACAGGGAATCTGGACTTAAATGTCGAAGCATTTGATAGCTGATTCCGTCTGGTCCTGGGCTGGTATTATTGGCCTGCTGTAATGCTCGCTTCAATTCCAACATCCGAAATTCGCAGTTGTATGGCAAAGCTTGTCTATGGTTGAAACGAATTGGTATTTGCTCAGCTCGACTCTTAGCCCTTAAAAACGAAGGACTATAAGAGTCGGCGCTTGAGACGTTAGCAAATGTTTCACCAAAGACGTTAGCAATGTCTGCTGGAGAAAAGTATATAGCAGCTCCGGTTTTCAAGACAGGAATTGAAAATTCCGTGTAGATGCCATTGGCTGCTTTTACTTTTCTCCATAACTGCTTACTGGATGTGGAAGATGTAATGGAGGATACATAGCGAGACCAGGATTCCTTCTGACTTCTACGACGAGCTCTGCGAGCTAATGCTTTTGCTCTCTTAAAGGCAATAAGATTC
>JAPDSC010016832.1:38972-51264 GCA_026290005.1 Latrodectus geometricus | reverse complement strand
ATAATAGCAATTATATTTTATATATATATATATATAAAATATAATTGCTTTATCATATTAAATCATTTAAATAAACTTTTTAATACATAAAATTTGGACATATATTTATTCTTAGGCTAAATTATGTGTTTTTTTTATTAAATTATCATTTTAATCTTTATTAATAAAACACTTTAAAAAGTATCAAAATCATTGTAAATGTTTTTATAAATAATTTCCAGCAGATTTTTATTATAAAAAACACATACTCACGCGGATACCTTACTTTACAAACATTATTATTAAGCACATTTACATTACATTATTTATTAAACGGTAAATCAAATTAAGAAATAAATTAAAAATTGTATTATTTTTTGAAAAATAATTACAGTTAAGAATTTAACTTTTAAAAAACATGAATTCAAAGCTTTATAGGCATCCAATTTTTATTTGATGGATATGAAAATTTTGTAGATAAAAAGTTGATTTAAATTATAAGAATTATATGAGTTGTTCAAAATTTTTCAAATTATTAATCAAGAAAATGGGGAGATTCACAGCTAAAAAAATATTTATATTCTTGTTTTCAAATTTTGTTTAATTTTTATTTATTTATTTATTCATATTTTGAAGTATTTTAGACTCTTGTTCGAAGCGTGTGTATAAATATCCTTGTTAAAGAAAATACTAAACACTTTTAATTGCTTTTAATACTTTAAAGTTTTTTACATTGACATTTCTGATCGCTGTAGTGTTGGTACAATATTTCAGTTCCAAAAGAAATATTTAGTTATTATCTTAAAATTAAGGTTTGAAAAAGTCTGTTATCTATGTGTGAGGATATGGAGCACCTTCGCTAGCGTAAGAATCCAGATATCTTTTATGGGGCTATTTTTAATAATTCCACCAAATGCATTCTCTGTGTTTATTTATATATAAAACAAAAACTATCACGCTGAAACAGTTCAGAAACACAACATTCTAGATTCAAAGTTTTTTCATTGCTCTAAGAATATTTCCGGTGACTGCAAATGACGAAATCGGTTACACCCATGTCCCCAAAATCCAGGGAAATTAAAAAAGAAGAAAAAAGGTAATAATTTCCTCGACTATTGTCGGTGCGTCTGCTAAGCAAATAGTTCTTTACTGTACTTGTACTTTCGACTTGATAGCGTGGAGTTGGGAATGCGTAATCTACAGGTTGCTATACCTACCTCTTATCTGCTTTGTGTCAGCTCTCAAAAAAGGTGTTTCAATTTGCCTAACTTCCTTGCAGCGGGGCGCGCATTTTATCTCTAACGGTTCTTTCAATTTCTGTAGCTGGAACTGAAAACATCTAACACAACAGGTAAGCAAACTTCTAAACTCTTTAAATGTTATGTATCAACCATTTGAATTATGGGATGGATTAAAAAATTTTCATCATGGATTTCAATTTTTAATGTGGATTACTTAGGAACAATAAATAGGTCTCACTGAAAAAGAACACTCCTTAACCTTGAACAATTTCTGTTATTGAAAAGTTATCTTTTATCGCCCGATGCATATAATTAATGAATATTTATGTTATAAATGAAAAAAAAAACACTCTTAATTAGTCAAAACTTTTATTACAGAGTGCAAATCGAAAAAAAAAAACTTCGAAAAATAACCTAACCGTTTTTAAAACTGAAAGCTCTCGCCATTTTAAAAAATGGTAGGATGATAATAACAGATAAATGCCATACAGGACTTGTATTTTTCTTTTCAAATAAAGAAATACTAAAGAAAATTTGAAAAGTTTGGGTGGCTTCCTTTTCATAAATCTTAAACCTAGAAAAATTTAATCAGTTGAAAATAAAAAATTCAAAGCCCCAAATTTCACTTTAGTACCTGATCGGTTGTAAAACACCGATTTAAGAAACATAGTTTCAAAATTTTCAAAAATGTCTGTTATTTTTACAATGGGGGAAAACATAGTTAATTTATACTGTGTTTGATGAGCCGACATGTGAACGGTATCATGATTAACATTTCGTTTTCCCATTCGAAGGGCTAGAGTTCAAGGTCTACCGAAAAGATGTAAATGTTGATCAGTAATATACTTCTTCGTATTTAAAAGTTCCTTATGGATGCTTTCTTAAGATTTCTTCTAGTAAGACATTAGTTTTCAAACAGCAGTACCTTAGAAATTTGAAATTATTCTTTTCTTATTTAAAACCATAATTGTGAATTTATCATAGTTTAAAATAATTTCCAAAACCAATATTCGGGGTAGCACTTTCTAATCAATTGGTTGTTCGGAAAGTTATTTCATTTTACATGAAAGTGATAAACTTATAGCAAATAAATATTTTATTGAATTGTACATTGTCAAATCTAGTCCAATACCCTTTACCATCTTTCTGGTCTTAGGATGATTTCATACTCATAAAATGATTGGTTTTTACTTGCAAAAAACTTATTCAGGTGGTAAAAATAAAATGACTGAAAATTGCTTAAATATAAATATATGTATAAACTATATTTAAAAAATTTTATAATAACTAAACGATAGATTTAAATACAAACATTTATGTACATTGATTGATTTCTATGATTTAAACAAAAATTTCTAACTGTTTTTACTTCCATCAACAAATTATTAAGATATAGAGGAGTATTTTTACGGATAAGAAATTATTTTAGTAATATATGTTTAAATTGTGTTAGTAATGATTAAGTGTTAGTATAACTATTATATTTGTATGAATTCTTTGTCATAAATACTAAAAGTTATATGCAACCGATAGTTTAAAATATCCATAATAAACTCAGAGTACAATATCTATTTCAGTCTATAATTCACGAAATAATATTTTTGCTTAAATTAAAAGTATGAAATTATGCAAACATTTCAGCTAAAACTTAATATTTATTTCATAGGTAGCTGTAATAATTTGACTATGAGAGAGAATGTTTTCAAAACTGTTATTATAATAAAATAATTTATGTGCAAAATTAATTTTAACACTAACATTTTAAATGAGTATAAATTGAGAATAATATTGGCTTTTAAATTATCATCCATTATTTATAGTTTATTCTTACTTGTTATATTTGTTATTATGTCATGAAAGTTTATTTCTTACTTGTTACAAAAGAAAGAAGTTTAAATTTTAGTGGTTAGTTTGTAACACAGTGTTGTTATAATCATATTAATTTAATTTTATTGTGAAGTTTGTAGTACAATCAAACGCAACAGTTTTTATTTTATTTCAATAAATTGCTAAAACATAAATATTTTTGCACTTATGTTTTTAATTTATGGTGTTTAATTATTTAACTTTACTGTAAAATAAATTTGTTCATTTTATTTAACTTGAAATATATATATAGTGTGCAATTTCAGATTGAGTGTTAAATAATCCAAAAATTTATGTTATTATATATATATATAGTCAGTTATTATTTCAGTTATTCTTGCACTTAAACAATAATTTTATAATTCCCTTTTCTCAACGACTAAAAAAATTTGTCTAATGCTAAAAATATTTCTATTGTTAAAATTATGCAAAAGAAAGGGCTTATCTTCATATTAAACTGCTCTTTTAACACTAAAATATCTACAAAATGTCTTTCAATCTTTTAGCGTTTCATTTTTTCTTTGTACCTATGATGTTATATCAAAAAAATGTGATATGAACATCATATAATTACAATTTTTAAGAGAAATGATTAAGACTTGTATTACATCTCCATTTTATTAGAATATCTTAGGATATTAGCATGTAAAAAGGTTAAAATTATGAAATGAAGAATACTTCTTTCTCAAATTACTATTACATATAATATAACAAGTGTCTTAAGAAACATTTAAGAAAATGTGAAATTAGATTTATTACCTACAGAGTTGTTACATAAAAGTTGACACTATTCCAAAAGTTTCTAGACTTGTTCAATTATTGACCAAAAGATGGCGCTGTGTTTTTACGTATGTAATGGATAGCGAACTTTTATATTATTCATTAATCTAAATGTTTTAATTTGTTGAAATCTTACTGTTCATTCAAATCAATCTTACTTCAATTAGTCATCGATATAACACTATCTACATCCAATTAGTTGAAATTGCGTATTTGATCAACTAAGAGACAGCGTGCGTAAATTCTGTTTCAAATTTAGAAGAGTAGTCAATGGATATCTGCAAATCACAGCAGCTTTAAGGAGACAAAGACCAAAGTCGCAAATTCGTTTTTAGTTAAAACAAAAGGCTTAAAAATGAAAGCTGGAAGATGATGAATATTTCAGCTGTTCAGGAATCGTGGAAGAGAATTAGATAACGAAACAACCATTGTGTGTTCGATCGGACTAATCGATGACATCAACACGTTAAGCAAAAAGGTGATTCATCAAAATTCTCATGTTTCCATCTATTCAGGTAGAATGGTAGATAGTGAGTTCCTGGTTCTCTGCACATAAAATATTTCAGAAATCAATGGTAAGATAGAACTAAGAACTCTGTCATCAATAAGGGACTATATCCTATATCGCCATTCAAGAAAACGATTGACCATCTATTCGCGCTTCAGTCTTTATGCTATGATAATTGGACAATTCAACAAATATGAAAGAAACATAAATTGTAATCGTCTTGAGAACAGTCCTCACTCATGAAATCATACAGGAAACGTGACCTTAGAAATTCAATATCTTTTGGTCTTGTAATTTTCAATAGAGTTAGGAAGCTCAAAGAGTAAGGAAGTCAAAAGAGTTAGGAAGAGTTAGGTACTCTTTCTGTTTCTCTGTAATGGATAACAATCTTCTTTCGCTATTTTAGCTTTTTGACAATTTACTCACAAGATCTTTCTCTCTCGCTCTTTCAATGAATTGGGTATTCTGAAACAGGTTCCATGAGTTGGACAAAATGCTGGGTGTTACATATAACTCTCACTTACTTGGGCATCAGCCCATTTGCCTTTAGACCATCCGATTATTCGCTACATTATTCCATAATTTAAGTATTAATAGGTATTAATAGTCATTCATTTTTACTGTTTGAATTTAAACTTGTTTCAATAAAGATAGATAATTGGTTACGTGGGAGAGCAAATTACAGATTTTGCCATGAACTCTTATTAAGTCTGTTCCTACACCAATTCGTCCCACATACAAGCATACGCATGCGCATTCGACATAGATTTCAAGTTTGTTTGGAAGCAATAATCTTACATTTTGTTCAATTCTTTTCATGATACTCAACAAAAAGGAAACATTATTTTAATTTTGAACATCAATGTAGTAACTTAATGTATATTATTGTACAATATTCCACAATTAGTTACATAAAAAATTCAATGAATCTTTATTTAGTTTTGAAATATAATACGTTATAAGAAGTCATAATATTTCATATGAGGGGTATTAATAAAAGCATTTTCCTCGCTACAAATGATCAAAGTTTTGGTATCAGATATTTCTTAATTTAAAAACGTCCTTTAAAAATAAAGTGTTCAATTATATTGATGTTAATATTGTATTGTTAATTTCTTTGAAATATTAATTTCTCTAAAAATATTCAAGCTGCTTGTGTGTAGAAATATTTACTACACTATTCAAATTCTACTTCATGTATGATAAAATGTAAATTCCTAATTTAATCATCAATAAATAGACTATTGGATATTTAGAAAGAGAAATATCTATCACTTTTTGAAATTATTTGAAGAAATTTTTGAGAATATTTGCATTAAAATATCATTTAAAATTCATCGGATAATAAAGATAATCAAATAATTAAAATAAAATATTTTTGGGGTTTTTTTTTTAAGTGAATGCATTTGCTAATTTTAAAAAGAAATAAAGATGCCGATGTAAAAAGTTAAGCTATTTTTATTGAAAAAGAATTCTCATAGGCAAGACCTAAGGCTAAATTTACAATTATCAAAACTGTAATTAAAGTACAAACATTAATATTTTAATAAACATATAAATATTAATGTAACTTATAAACATACATTCTTGTAACAAGTGTGTGAGAACCTTTATTTTGTTCTCTACTTTAAATCTATGCTATCTTACAATTTGAAAACAGATAAATGCTAGTGAATTATAAAATATTTATATTTTTGATATTTTTAATTATCCTATAACAGCACTACAAATTCTTGATTGCAATAATTTTTCCATGAAATATTAATACCTTAAAAACATTCTCAAATTTACATTGTTTAATAATATTTTATATTTAACTAAACTTAATTTTTATCTATCTTTACTTTAGTTCCATTATCAATATTTCAAGTATTTCACACATGTAAATATTTGTGATTATCTTCTAGGTAACCAATTAGTGCAGAAAAATGATTTTGCCATTCGCTTCGTTAATAAGTAAGTATTAAAACTTCATTAATTAATTTTTTTTTAAAAAAACTCACGTACAAGTTTTTTTTTGTAAGCTTTTAACTCATTTGAGGAAATATAAAATTAAATCATTTTTTAAAATTAACTTAGAAATTTAGTAAACATAAACATTTAAATGCATAAAAATTTCAACATATAACAATTTTTAATGTTAATTCTTTAACTATAAAATCTTTAAAGTTAATGTCTTGAAATTTGAATATGTAAGAAACAAAGTAAATGAAAGAAATATACATTAATATCACAGAAATTTAAATGCGTATCCAACTTCAGGAAATTATTGGGATAGAAAAGTAGAATGGAGAAAACTAAAATTCGAACTTTAAAAAATATATACATTATTTTATTTTAAAAAGTGTGTTTTTAAACTTTGAAAAAGCTTAAAAAATTTATACATGAAAGATTACAATCAAACTACAAATTTGAAACGAGAAAGTTTGCTTTCTAATTAATCCTTAGACTTATTTTCAGAAATATTGATGAATGATATTATCATATTTCACTTAGGATGATAATTTCCTTATTTCATCAGGACATATTCCATTCATTAGTTCATTCACTCAAGTTGGTTCTAAATAAAATTCCTGCATAATTTTATTTTTAACTTTGCTTATGGAAATTTATTAATTTATACTAAGCATATAATGAAACATCTAATTATTAATGCTTCATTTCTGGCTTTCAAATGAAGGGGTAATAAACTGTCATTCACATCTGACATCAAAATTTGGTAAAACACTTATTAGCTGTAAAATATGAAAACAATTTTTGTCGCCTCGATTATTTACAGATTTTCTAAACTTATTCCACCTGAACACTAAAGGTTGTTTTCCTAAAAATCAGAAATTTAGAACAGTTAATATTCAGTTAGTGTCCCAGTCGCTACAAAAATAATCAATGGTAGCTTTTTTCAAAGTTCCATTTACTATTTTTGTTACGTCGTAAAAATGGAAAATCAAGGGAAACTATATATTATAATTATGTAAGCAATATAATGAGAACGAACTAATATTTCGTTTGTCTATTATTCTACAGTGCTTCTTACTCATGAATGCTATTTTGATCGAGATTTATCATTTAATGAATATTCTGAATCCCTATAAATGTCCCTGCCGGTATGACAATCAAATACAGGAATTACTAAGTGGATGACCAAGAGATTAACATTTTAAAGCAATTTGGAATTCATTTAAAAAATTGTATCTTCAATTCAAGTCCCAAAGATGGTATTATACTTATGTTAATTATCGAAATACAATTTACCCACATATATCCAGAAATATAAGCAGCAATAAACACATATTTTTTTAGAAAAGTAAGTAATTTGAAAACTAATATTAAATATAACATCCGATGCATATTCATAACAGAATATTAAAAAAAGAACATGTCAAATCAAACACATTAATTGTTAATGGTAAATAGAGCTTTCATCATGATAATAAATATAAATGGGAAAAGCTTCAGTGTGAAATAAGTAGTAAAATGATTTGCAATACTTTATTAAAAAATTAAATTTAAATTCATTAATAAAGATTAAAATTTATGGAAGAATATAATTTAATATTTAAATATTAGATGGAATTTTAACATGAAAACATGCTGCCATCTATATGTGAGAAACAAAACTAAAATATAAATTTGATACTTCATAAATTGAGTTAATGATTCCCAAGTACATTGTTCATTTTGCTTGTTAAGAGAGAAAATCTAATTATTAAATTACAAATTATAAATAAAGCTAAGTAGGAAGAAAAATTCATTTAACAATTGGAAATAGAGATCATTAAAATTGCTCCATACTTCTAATTTTAACATTTTTATTTAAAGACCAATTTTTATAAGAAAAAGTAAGAACCATAGTTTCGAAAATTAATCTATTAATTTTTATTAAAAATTTTAATCATTGATATTAAAGTTAAATGGGATTCTATTGCATAAATATATATTTGGAGATTTATATTTATTTCGAAATGACACACCTGGTGGAAAATCGAAACAGTGGAGTAATCATGAATGTGTACATTTTCACTATTATTGAACATAAATCAAAACTCTATATATTTGAATTCCTGGAATTTAAAATAGTTTAAAATTTTCATCAATGATTTGTTGTCAAGAGTAATCTTTTGTTTTAGAAAATATTTTTCTATATTTTTATTTTATATGTGTATATATATAGTTTAAATACATTTTCCAAGAGATATCAATCAATTCATATATGAATTCGTTGATTTTTGATTCGTGTACTTGAATAAGATTAAGATTAGACTACATTTTTTTTAATTCAATAGTTCATGGCATTCATTATTCTTTTGGACATAAATTCACATAGTGGTTTAAGATCTATTTAAAACTGCAATCAAATTAATCCCCATGTACAAATGTAACCAAAAAATAATAAATCAATTAAATTGTGCTTCTTGTCGGTTTGTCGTTTAAGAACCATTATGTAAAAATCTAATTTAAAATAATGTGAAAGGCATTATTAAATTTAAAATAAATAATTTATCCGTATTAGTGAAAAGTTTATAAAAAATGCACATAACCTATTTCTTGTTTATTTATTAAGGTCTATTGCTCATATGCCCTACATTGGGCAGCATTGACTCGAGGGTTTTCGAAACCTTCATCGAACCTATTTGCTTCAAGTTGAACAGTAAAGGACAGTCACTTATCAATGGACAAGAAAATCCTCTGGCTAGTACACTGGAAAACTTCATTTCTCTAGTAGAAAAGTTTGAGCTGGCCAATCCAAATAAAGAACTAAGAGAAGAGCTTTTTTTCTTTATCAAAAAGTAAGGGAAATTGCTTAATAAATGTGTAGAAGTTATAATAATTATCAAATCTTTAGTGAATAAGTTAGTTTTTTAATTAAAACATCTCTGAAATTATATATATATATATGGAACAACTTTGATATACCCCCCCCCCCAAAAAAAAATTAAGCGCCAAATCTGGCACTCCCTACGGACTTTTTAGGGTTGCTGTTTCTTATTTTGCTGTTGCCAATTTAGGTTTTTTCAGCTTTAAGGATTTTGCTGTTATCGAATTTAGTATTTTCTTGTATTTTGTACCATTTTTTGAGTTTTTGTTTTAAAGTTTTTTTGTTATTAATTATTTGTATTTAGCGGGAATCCATCTTGGCGAGAAATAAAGGCCTCAAAAACAAGTATTTTGCTTGGGAGAAAAAAAAAGTCGCCAAATTTCCGATTTGGGGGTATATCAAAGTAGTTCCACATATATAAATATATATACATAATTTACTCTGAAATTATATATATACCAATCAAGATAGCCAATCTAGATACCAATCAAGGTATCTTTGATAAGATGATTAATGTTGACAAGATTTTTCTGTTAAAAAACGGTCAGTTAGAATTCAATAATAAAAAGAGTTTATGTGAACTGGAAACAGAATTGGGGCTTTATCCCACAATCATTACAATTATGTTTTTCTAAAATATTTGATTTCATTTACTTTACTTACAGATAATTAAAACTATCCCTAAATATCAACAGTTTGTACTCAACTATGTTTTTTACTGTTTTAATTTTGTGCATTTATGCCTTACAATATTAGCTTGTAATTCAATCTATTGCTTTACAAAAAATACAGCGTTTCAAAAATATGCATAAAAAATGCCATAAGTCATTGAACTAGTTATAAGATTATACCTTGCCAAAATGGCGAACTTTTTGAATCAGATGACAGTAGAAACCAACATCTTAGCTAATACTTTACTTTCATACTTAACACTAAAGATGAATATTGTCTTGTAAAGTCACAAGTTACTAAAACGCATAAGTGATTTCAACTTAACATTATTTAAAGATGATAAAATCTATTTCTATTTCAAGCACGTATTTTCTCTGTGGAACTGAACACTGCCTTTTTCACGTCTAAGAAAGAATATTAGATTGCTTATCGCATACAAAATATGTAAAAATTCTCTCCGTTTGTTTGCTCTAATTTTGCATCAGTCACTTGTTATCATAAAATTTATCTTCTAGAAAACATTCTTTTTGGGAAGGAATTTCTGTAAATTTCTCACTTGTATTGGTAGAGGAGAGAACACTTTTTCTTCACAAATTTTATTGAATTTTTATCCTTTCTTTTTATAACACATTTCCATTTTCATTGCTTTCTTGTCTACCAGTTGATGCCGTATTTCTATTTAATTTATGAAGTGTTTATATCATCTGTCAACAAAAATGTTCTATTGTCAATTTACATAATAAAATAAAACACAATAACATTATTCAATCTAAATGTATATGAATTATAAAAAATATAGATTAAATTAAAAATTATAAATAATATAATATTAGGTTGGGGAAAATGTTATCCATTATTTTTTCATAGACGTTTGTAGTGATCGCAATCTCGTGAGGTATCTATCAAACAATTTCAAATTTATGCTCATTGGAAAGGTGACATTTGACACCAAAATATTCTCTTGCGATTTTTTGTTTGATTCATTCAGTTATGAGTACAAGGTTTTAAAAATAGAATGCAACAAACAGAAAATTCGAAACATTTTAGTTTTTTTTTTTTTATAATGGCGAAAATGCTAACCAGGTGGCTAAAATTGTGAAATGTGTTTATCGTCCTATATATGCCTGTAACAACCAGTTACGCGCAATTTTGGATTCGTCGATTCCGTTTGGGTATTTGGATGCTAAAGATGCACCTCGCATGGATACAACATCGTTGAGAATGTCTATAAAATATCAAAAATTATCAAACTTGACAGCATGTCAGCAGTCGTAGCTTCGCACAAAACCTTGAAATCTACATGAAAACTGTTTTAAACCTTTTTACAAAGCGAATCTGAAAGAAGTTACAAAAAGTTCACGTAAAAATAATGGATTTCTTTTTCCCCAACCTAATATTAGGAAGGTAATTTTTGCATAATAATAAAATTTATTTTATTTTAATAAAATTTGTATTTTTTTTTTCAGTTTTACTTATACAAATATCGAATACACTCCCTTGGGTGATATTGTCCGATGGAACCCTAAAGAATCCAATTTCGACTATATTGAAACTATGTGGGAACCAGATGCAAATAGCAGAAACTTCGTTCTTGATGTCGTGGATCCTTTTACAGATGCCGAGAAATGCAGTCTCTACTTCATGATATCTCATTCTATTGTCCGAACTGCAAGAAAGGTCGTCGAGCAAAGGTCACCAACATTCAATAATGAAACTAAGTATGTTGGATAAAAATAATCCAAATTGAGAAGAAAAAATGCATTTTTTAAAACGCATTAAAACCATTGCTTATTTTTTAGTGGAAGAAGAAATAAATGGAACACAGAAGTGGATTACAATCCAGAGGATTTTTACCCTCAAGAACAAGGTGTTGTAGCAATCAAAGGAACTGAAGAGGCTGTTTCTCTGGGAAGAGTTTTGACTGGCATATATGTTGGTTTGAATGACCATAGGAAAACGCTCATTACTGATTATTCCAGGATTCCACCCGAGAGCATTTTAGATCAAGGGAAGGTGGTTGATCCATTATATACTTTGACTATTGCTGGTAAGTTAATTTAATATTTACCTCTCTTGTAAGCTAAGTAATCTTATTACATTTTCTTGGATTAGTAAAATAAATTATTTTTTGTAAATGCATAATGTAACGAAAGAATTATTTTTATCTTCTCCTAATTTTTACCTTTTTAAAACCCTTTTAATGTATTGAAATTACATTAAAAGGATTCTAAGAAAGTAGAGTTCACGCCGATTACAAAACGCGCCAAAATGATAAATAAGAGGGTTCTAAAAAAGAAAGTTCGCGCCGATTACAGTGCTAACATGCATGGTGGGCAAAATATCATGAAATTGCAATGAAAAGATGAAACTGAATGGAATGCTATAATAACGCTACGTCTGTTGGATTTTTAAAATTCTAAAAGCGATAAA
>JAPDSC010016832.1:19332-38962 GCA_026290005.1 Latrodectus geometricus | reverse complement strand
TAAACCAGAGTGAAGATATTTTTTATGCACCCTCAATAAGTATTTTTCAAAATTCTTTATGCTCTTAAATTTAATATTGCTGAAAAACACAACTTATTAACATACATACATATATATATATATATATATATATATATATATATATATATATATATATATATATATATATATATATTAGTTTTTAATTCCTAATACCAGGATATCTGAACACTATCCTTATTACAATTAGTTTTTCCCTCTCCTTCTAAGATCTATTCAAAGATTATATATTTCATTGTTTTGCAGAGGTTGAATAGAGTGTCCCAGGAACTCAAAAAAGGCTTCATTTCAAATTTAAAAACAATGAAATTATATTTATTTGAAACACACATTAATATTAAATAGTCTCATATCCTATATTCATTTTACTCGCCCTATGTTGTTCCTTTTTTCAATTTGAAACCTTATCTTAAGAAACAAAAGAAGAAACATTGTTAAAATAATACAAGAAATCATCTTTGAAAACAGAATTTATTAATTCTATCAATGATGCATATAATTTGAGCATATAATCCATTTTAAAATTCTTGACAATCATATGTCCAACTGAATAAAAGTTTATTTGCAAAATATGAAAAATGGCAAACTAACTTCGCGACGACTTCTTATAAAATTATCTGAAAACCCAGCGAAATTATCCTTTCTTCAGTGAAAGCTTTCACAGAGGAAAGCATAATTTCCTGGTAATCCATTTTAAAATTCTTGAAGAAAGGATAATTTCCCTGATAATCCATTTTAAAATTCTTGACAATCATATGTCCAACTGAGTTAAACTTTATATGCAAAATATGAAAAATGGCAAACAAACCAAACTAACTTCGCGACAACTTCTCATAAAATTATCTGAAGACCCAGGGAAATTATCCTTTCTTCAGTGAAAGCTTTTCTCAAAACGGAAAAATAACTTATCTTTTCTATACATTTAGATAAAAATACGGAGTTTATAGGTATTTTTACAAAATATAACAATTTTAATACAATCTTTTTCTTTTATACAATACTTTTTTGTATTGTGGATTTTAAACACTAGAAATTCAAATGCTTGAAAAAATTATTGTTATTTCTTCAGAACCGGAAGATTTAAGCCTGGAAACACCATTGGATGTAATTGCTGTTATCAATACTGGTACAACTGAGGAATATATCAAAAAACAACAACTAATCATCGGGTTAGTATCTTTATTAGTTGCATTCTGAATAAACTTTCCAAAAAATCTATTCATATCCATTTTCGGTATTCAAGAGCTTAGGATTTGATAATTAGCTTACTAATGAAAAAAAAATCATTGTGATAATGTGTTTCAATTTTAATGTAAAATTTAAAAATTTGCAATAAATTAAAATTCAATTCGAAAACTATCAATGAAATAATACAATGTTATGTTGATTTTTCACATTAATTGATGTTATAAGAAACAATGAAACATCATATTTTATAATTCTTAATGCAAATTATTTCCTATTAATGCTGTTTTTTAAATATAAAGTGTCTACAGTATAAAAGTTTACAAATAAAATATCGATATAAGTTAAATTATATATCAGCTTGTAGAAAAGTTTAATAATAGATTCAATGAATACAAGAAACGAAACAAATGAACTCTTAAGTAGATGTATTCTTTTCTTGAAGTAAAGTAAATGTGTTAAAATTAAACTTGAAGTAAAGTAAATGTACTCTTTTATTTACTTCAAGTTTAAAATTTTATGTAAAACAAGTTTTCCAACGTTTTGCTATTAATATTGTAATTTTTAAAAGAAAGATTGCCTCAGTATAAACACCACACTTGAGAAAAAAGATGAAGAAGTTAAACTTTGCAGACACGACTCATCAGATTAAACGGCTGCTAAATTAGGAATGAATTTACCAGAAACTTCGCTGTTGCCAAATGTTAAACTAAACAGTATGTCATTTTACCAAAAATAAATTACGCTCGCAAATGTAATTATAAAATTACTCATTAAAAGAAATTAAAATGCACAATGCTCATACTATGTCATAGAAAATATCACAGCAATAAGATATTAATTCGACTGAAAGTAGGAAATTAAATATATTGCTCCAAATAAAAATAACTACGGCACAAGTTTGATCTTTTGAAAATTTTATAGTCTTCACTATCCGAACTAAAATGATTCATCCAATCTCGAACTAAGTTAGAATCTTTATCTTCTTGATTGACTGCCCGGAATGGGCATTAGCATTCCACACAATCCCTCTTCCAGATGGCTATCTTCACGCGTTTAAGGTCATGCAGCACATCATCCAACCACCTTCTTTCTGATCTTGACCTCGATCTGCTGCACATTGGCTTCCAGAGCAAGAATTTTTCCACGCGATTACAAGATTGTCTCTTGATGTGGTCGAGCCAAGTTAAAAGTTGGGCCTTAATAAATTTCCCTATGTATTTTGCTTTTAATGAGTGCTTCTATTTTCCTATTAGTTCTTATCCTCTATAAATTACTATTTATTTGATTTTGTCCATATATTTTTCTCAAAATTTTACGCTCAAATATTCTGGAGAAGTTAGAATTTGAATAATCCAATATATTAAACCATTATATACATTTCCGTTTTGAGAATTTCTTTGTTTGGAAATATAATTTCAGCATCTTTATTGGCAATGTTATCTTTATTGTGGTCTGGTATTTTTATTAATATTTTACCAAATTCCACCTACTTCCTATCCATTTTTCAAACAATTATACTTTTATTTTTTTTAAGCTCATGTAAATGATTCATTGGTAGGACCGCCGCATGCTAATATGTAAATTTTAAATGTGTAATCACCTACGTGATTTTTATTTTTTTTTATAGAAATTACAGTATATAAATTATTTATATTATATATAACTTTACATACAAATAATATTTTTAAGCTGCTAGAAGTATTTAAAAATTTAAAATATCGAGGAACATTCTTTTTGTCACATGAATCTGTCATCTGAGCGGAAAATATGTCCTTTAAAGAAACACTTAATTAATATTTTTATAATTTGTAGATTTATAGACCACTATAGTTAAGTCTCCCACTTTTCTCCCTTTACACTTTGTTTTCTCTAGAATAACACATGCATCCCCATGTATAAATCTATCAATTTAATTTTCATCTAATGGTAGTTAAAGATTTGTTAAAACATAGTTTATATTGAAGCATAATTAATACCTACAATAAATAGTTTACCAATGACAAAAAATTAGAAATAAAGTGAATCACAGATTTATTGCAGGAAAATACTGTATCATAATGATTAATACTGTATCATCATCATTATTTTATCATAATGAAAGATTGTTAAATTATATTTTAAGGTGAAAACTATGTCATGCAAAATACCATTAAAATAAATTCATAACCATATACGAAAAATTCATAAGCATTGACATCTAAAATAAAAATTTTCGGTTTCTTAAAATTAAAAATTAATCACCTGAACCTCTAATTATTTAATCACCTGAACCTCTAAATCACCACTAGCCTCTAATTATTACCCTATAACATTAAAACTGTACTTTTTATGTTTATAAATGTTTGTTATTAAATCTTTTACAGTGCTTTAGCTAAGAGAATGGAATTGGGCTACTATGGAGGTCGAATGACTGTTTTCACTGACCAAAAACTTGCATCACTAAGTGACTCTGTGTCTGGAACTATCCAACTTCAAACAGTGGTTAACGAGTCTTTTTCAACTGCTTGTGTGGCCTGCTCAGTCACTCAAATAGATCCATGTAAGTGAACGTATGCAATTCTCAAATCTATAAATTTGTGGTAACTGATCAAAATAAAGCAGTTTTGAAATGTTTTCCTTTTGGATGATGGGTAACCATGTAAGGCAACCCTAATAATTAGTTTCTTAATGTCGACAAGACCATAAAATTGCCAAATTGAACTGAACCAATGAAAAACTACTGTGCACAAAAATATCCAGAATGTGTGCTTAAAATAATTCATAATATGTACCTTTTTATCAGCCGCCCAACCTGTCTAGTGGCTAGCGTAACTGACTACAGATGGGGAGGACCTGGGATCGAATCCCGGCTCGGCCATGGATGTACTTTCTCTCTCTCTCTGTGTTTCTTGTCCTTTTCTCAGATGATGGATGAATGTGGCCTGCTCTCTAAACGGGGTTGTGGTGGTGTGGCGTGGGCGATGCTACTCGTACCTCTGTGACTTGGTTCACAGGTGCCCACCGGGTAACGATAAAATGAGTAGCAGTTTCCGGCCTTGTTGTGGCAAATGGGATAATGTACTTACTTGCTCAAGGGTGCCCGCCAATAGAAATTAAAAAAAAAACTTCTAATCAGATATTTTAAGATTGATATAACCATAAGTCAGCAGCAAAGATATTTTTTAATTTTATTTACTAAAAATAAATTTATTCTCAACTGTATGAAAATTTAGCGTTTATTAATTTTAAAAAGAAAAGAATGTAAATTTGAGCAAAAAATATAAGCAAAGGATCATTTTCCACTAATTTTTTCTTTAAGAAAATTTAAAATGTTTAAAAAAATTTACAAAGACAATTATTTAATAAAAAAATAAATGATAAAAAATTTATTTATAAATGATCCATTTAATTGATTAAAAAGATTAAGATAAATAATCGGTTAGAGCTCATTACGGTGTGATGGATCATTTATTTTGATAAATAGCCAACTTGTCTCTATTAGATTCTAAAATTAGACCTAATAACCTTCTTTTAACAATAGTGGAGATTATTAAGGAATATTCTATAATATTTACTTCATATGAAGTAACTTAGATAGATTGTTTATATCTGCCAATTGTTTGTCGAACTTTAGAATTCGAATCGCTCCAAAATTGTAGACTTTGTTTCGAAAACAAATGACTCAACAGTTGCTTTCTCAAAATAATCTCATAAAATGCATCATTTCTGATTATGAATTAGGCTAGTACAGAAATAGCTCAACAATTAATTCAATGGCTCTCGGAACATGTAATAATTCTAAAAAAACTTCATGATATTCACTCCAAAATCCAGCTTAAGGAATGTTCTAATTTGGCAGATAGAGTTAATAAAAATTCTTATTTGTGTATTATACTTTTTATACTTTTTTTTCTTAGCGCCATTATTATTCATGAATTTTTGAAGAACAATTAAATAATCATAGTTCCACAAACTTCAAAATTCATCTCAACATCATGTGATTTTACCTTCATATAATTAATGAAAAGTTTTCGCAAAAATGACTTTCTGTTTTGAGATTTATAAAAAAAATATTGGTTGAAATTCATTATATTGATGGAGAAGCAGTGCATTTTTACCAATGAAAAACAATCGTTACTTTCAGTAAAATGTTCTTAGTACTTTTGACCAAAGATAAATTTTGGTAAAGACGAGATTTTATCGCGAAAAACTAAATTTATCGTAACATAAAATCATGTAATATTTGCATATACCAAATGCTCACGGTATAACCATTATTTAATTGGTTATACAGTCAGCAAAATAATTATTTTGTGCAATTTTTCGCAGTAATTTATAATTTCTACTAAAATTCCTGTTTCATTTATTTGTTTTGATTTATATACGGTTAGCTTATAATAACAGAGTTGAATATTTTTCTACAGCTGTTGGTGGAACAAGTGCACCTGAAGATGAAGTGATTTTGGCATTAAATCAATATTTGCTAGCCAGAAAACAAAATGAAACTAAATACCATGGAGTAAATGGAAAAGTGAGTTTAATTTCTTTTAATAAGCATAAGCATATTTTGGTGTCAAAATTTTCATACACTGAAGTAATTTGTGGTTAGCCTTTTCAACTATAAATTTGATAAAATGTGTAACTACACTTTAATAAATTAACTTTTTATGTATTGACTAGTTTTATTTATCGGAAAAATATTAATTTTACCTTATTCAAAAATACTCTATGATGAGTTGATTTAAGAAATAATTTAACATTAATTATTACATAAGAAAAATGAGTATTCATCGAATTTTTGCCTTATTTAATTATTGTTTTTTTATGTTAGATTAATTAATAAATATTTATTATAAATAATATTAAAAATAAATTATTATTTCTATTATTACTTAAAATTTTATTACTGTTATATTTCCTTATTCTTAAATAACATAATATAATAGCATTTTTTTAATGGATTTTAAAATCAAGCACCTCTGTTAAAATATTTTGTACCAAGATCCAAATCCAAAATAACCTAGCTCCATCTATTAGGGTCTCCTTTTGTTTATAAAATCAGATAGGCCCCTTATGGATTTAAGATGTAATTCTTTAGTATAAAGAGTACCTAAAGTGGTCAATCGATTAAAGAAAGGACATCACATTCATAAGCAACATGATGATACTTCTTTACTCTTGTGGTATTTTCCACATGCCGGTTCTTCTTGAAAATGTCCTATCGTATGAAGTCGTTTTCTAAGACAATAGTGCCTAGTGATGAATCCCACAATTTCTTATATCTTCTGTCTTAATTACCTAAGAAATTCAGAAACAATTTTTACATATTATTTATAAACCACACTTTATCATGTCTCTCTCCAAAAAATTCAAGCCAAGCTTTATTCATTTTCTGTTTTTCCTATTTATGAATAGCTCCTTTAATAATTCCCAAATTGATGCTACAGAAAGCTTCTGTACCAAATGCGTTAGAAAACGATCCTTATTTTGCAAGCTCGTCAGTTTTTTAATTATCGTCTATGCCTACATGTCCTGGCACCCCAGATAATGGATCAACTTAGTTGCTAATTCATTTAGAAGTTTCCTGCATTGAAAAACAATTTTAGAATTTATTTGGAATGAGTTAATAACCAACCAATAAGGTTGCTTGGATGTCACTAAAAACAAAAATACGCTTACTCTGGTAGTCTTTACTTAAATAGTTTAGAAGTTTTTAATTAGTTTCAGCCTGAAATGCAATTGTTGTTGTTGTTTGCACCAGCATGCTTCTCTTTACCTAGCCCTGACCTAGTACTGAGTCAGATTCTGCATGAGTCCTTAAATACAGTGGCATACTTCTCGATTCCTTTTGAGGTGTTAAACTAGGAGATATGTCATGTACTCCTAGTCCTGATGGATAATCTTTCTTTGATCCCTCTGTGAACTAGATAAGAGCACCTATATTATAATTAAACATGTTGTTCACCCATTCTTTTTTAGAAGGGAGAATAATCTCAAATGGTCTTTGAAACACTAAATATCCTTTCCATGATGTCCGAAGTCCTCATTAGAGCAAGTTCATAAATTTTCTTACTAATACTAATTGTAGCTGTGGGTTTGCCATACCATTGATTCTGCAACATCTTTCTATATGCAGTCATTCTGATAGTATTCCAAATGAAGATTTCCAGAAGTGTCAAATCTAAGATAGTCTCTATTACTGTGATAGGTCCAGAGTATTAGTACTCGTGATACACAGAACCAGATTTAAGGTAGCCTTTGTGCTATGGTAATCGCTGAAGTCTGTAATGCATAGATAGGTCAGCCTTTATAGACACTCCCTCGGCTTTCCCTCACAATTTTCTCCTCACACTTGCACCACCAGTTCACAGAGCTATAATTTATGATAGGTCTGACAGTTGCTATGTACATCCAAAACATCATATCTGGCTTTAAGCGCCAGTCTATTTTTATCAAGCATGCGTCTGCAGATCATGATGCTATTTTTTGCTTGATTAATAATAGCACTTTAATGTATATTTCTTTCATTCAACAATAATTACCACATTTTTTTCCTCATAAGACTTAAAATTTAATGTTGTTTGAAGTGTTTATAGTTCATAAATTTTGATTTATGACAATGAAACACTTATAAATAAAGCACAAAAAAACAGTGCTTTATACTTTATTGGAATTGAAATATTGGATTTTTAATTTTTTTAATTTGTATCACTTACTTTTATAAATACATACTTACACATTAAGAATGATGTTGTAAGAAACTGACACTCCATATTCAGAGGGAAAAAAGTAAAAACGCTTGGAAATTTTATGAGCGAAATATTAAAAGGATAAAAGAATTAATTATTACTATTAATATATTAAATATTTTATATAAATAACATATCTATTTTTAAAACACTTAACGTTTCAGATGCTACTGAATTACATCCAAACTGATTTTAATACCCGTTTTGATGTTAACAGAACAAAATATATAAAAATGCATTTTTTAGATGAAGCCATAATGTATAATTTTATGTAATTTTCTTATATTTTATTGCTTGTTCATGTGAAAATATGCCTAAAGAATGCAATTATCAGCTACAAGTTCCGCAAATATAATTTGTGCATAAATTAATTTAATAATTATAATATCGAATAATATTTTTTTATTATTTTAAACATTTATTTCTAGAAAGCTAACATAGATGATATTTGTTTCAGGTAATCATTCTATTTAACTTTGATGAAGATGTTCCAGTCGGAAAACCAACTGCTATGATGATCAGACTGGAAAGGCATTTACGAGATCTACATCTGAGTCACGCAGGTATGTATGAGCACGAAATGCTTTCATCTATTAAGTCTAAAATGTTTTTTAAGAAATTCGAAACATTATATTTTTAGCTTTACAAAATCTTAAAAAAGTGTCAAAAACATTTACTACTATAGTTCTCTTTTTGACTAATAGATGGCGGCAGTATAAAGATAAATTAATTATATAATTTAGCGATTCAAAGTTCTATAAGTCTATTTTAATAATTGTACGTAATAACTTTTAAAATATAAGCGCTTTTTCTAGAAAATGAAATATTTAGAAATAATACTTGTGTTGAATGAATGTTTTATTTTATAAAGTGCGTATTATGAGCACATGTGTTATAAATATTAACCTTTAGTAAGAGCACAAGTAAGATAAATGTTCATAAACATTCATTAATTTTTAACACGAGATGGGAAATAAATATGCAATCACTAATTTAAAAAAAAAATATTGGAATTCTTAGGATTTTCTGCCAGTGGGATAGTAACATTTGAAAGTAAAACGAAACACCACAGAATAAAATTGCTTAATTATTACCAAATTCATTAGACATTGCTAATTTAAATTACTGAAATATAGTATTATAATCATAAGTAAATAAAAGTGATAAATCATAGATAACTACATTTTTTTCGATATTATCCTATATATTTATATAAGTCTAGTTAACTGTAATTTTATCTTTACAAATTCAATCAATATAAAGGAAAATCTCAGATATTTTAGTAAATTAAATTTCATTTTGATAATTAATAATCTATAGAAAAAATTCAGCCAAAAATTTTATTTATGAAAAAAAATTCTTCAACAATAAATTTAGATAAATTTTCTAAAAGAAATTATAAAGGCTATCCCAAAATTAATGCAGATTTGAATTTACCACCATTTGTTCTGTAAAATGTTGATAACTCTATTTAAAAATTAAAAAAAGAATTACAGTTGATAATTTAGGATGGAAAAAAATGGAGCGCTTTACAAAATAGAACGATGTTTTTTCATTGTTGAACCTGGTCTCTGATTTCGGTGATAAGAATAGTCCCCCTAGATAATGTGATTTTACCGCATTTTAGGGGATTAATTCAAATCAAAGAGCTGTGCCTACAAGCTCACAAGCGCGCGTATTTAAGATGGAAATTCATTGCTGTATCTAGGAAATAGAGCCTCATTTATGCTAAATGATCATGGAATTTTTCAAGAAAAGATTGCGTATATGTCAACAAAATCGTGGAGAACATTTGTTCTAAGTGTAATTCAATACATAACTTTATCCTGTGTACTTTACGATTTAATAAAAATAGCAATTTTAAAGAAATATTCTGTTTATTTTTATTTTCTTCACAGATGTTATGTTAATTTTGAAACAACCTTCAGTGTAATAATAAACAAAAATTACTTTCACATAGACTACAAAAAAGATTATGAATATTTCATAAGCAATTATGGTTTTTTAAATTTTTACATATTTTAACCGTTTTATTTCTTAGATGTTCCTGTATATGCTCTCGGAAAAAACATGGAAGTCTTGAAGAAATATGCTAGAAACGATGTCGCTTTTGTTATGAGTGCTTTCGATCTGCCTGAAGATGATGTTGCAAAGGATTTATTCAAGAAAGTTGTTGCTGGTAAGCAGAGGAAAGAACTTCCGTTTATTTATTTGAAAACAAAATTGAACTTATACTGAAAAGTTAAATTTAACTCCTATTGTTTAAATATTGAAAAACAGCAGATAATACTTCCAGTGATGATTTTGCAAAATTACTTAGAATGCATTTATGTTTGTTTTCTGTATCATTGCTATTAAATTTTGGTAAATCATCGATGTTGCAAAATCATCGATCTATGCAATTTTGGTAAATCATCGGTGTGATGAATTTGTAAAATTACTTTGAATGCATTTATGTATGTTTTCTGTATCATTGCTATTCAATTTTGGTAAATCATCGATGTTGCAAAATGATCGATCCATGCAATTTTGGTAAATCATCAATGTTGCAAAATCATCGATCTATGCAATTTTGCTAAATCATTGATGTGATGATTTTGCAAAATTACTTTGAATGCATTTATGTGTGTTTTCTGTATCATTCTATTCAATTTTGGTAAACCATCGATGTTGCAAAATAATTATTTTTGATTTACTTTTATGGTAGATTAATGAAAATTGAGTACTGTCGATCGACAAAAATATTTTAAGTTAAAAATATTGTGAATTAATTGTTATAAGGAAATGAAAGAATGGAAATAAACAAAAGAAAATTAAATTAACAAAATGAAGATTGTTTCCTCCATTTTGAATGAATTTAAAAAATTGTCTAAATTTTTTAAAAATAAATTCTTATTCGACATCAAGCTTGTTTAGTATAAAGTTTGTAATTCCTATTATAACGTCATCTTACTTCTTATTATCATGTTTTTCTCTCTTTTCCTCTTTCTAACACAAATACATGAAAAACGAATTGATTTATGTCTATTGTAAATAAATTTTGCTTCGGAAGGGACATTAAATGTAAAAATGAATTTTACTGTTCTATTAGATTTTGTAAAGGATGTGAAGGATTTCGATGTTCGTTATGATTCTGAATGGCATCATTATCAGCAAAACCACACTCTTCCTGAATAATTGAGGATTAGAATTTATGTAAAAATTAAGAATTAGCATAAAAAAACAAAGATTCATTAGCTAACCCAAATTCAATTAAATAATGATTATTCTGCATGCAGTGCGTAAGAACATTGAATGCTTATCTTTATTTATTACCGACCTTTATTTTGGAAAAAAAAAATGCTTTGGAAAATAAAGAAGTTATGGTTTACACAAAAATAATGAGATACCTATCACTTTCTCACATCAGATTAAAATAAGTTCACAAATATGGGAAATTAACTAACACCATCACGAATATTCTAACTTTATAACTTTTTCTACTCATTTAGAAACAATTTAGCATAAATCTAAGAGATACTTTTTTTTCAGTTAAATGGAAAGTAAGATAATAAATCTAAAAATGAAAACAATAGTTTAAATTTGAATTTTTTAAACACAATAAATAATTGTAATTAATTCAAAGACTCAAAAATAGGAAATTTTTGCAGCAACCTTGTGTATCTTGCTATTCTCTTTGGAAAACACTAAATAAAATCATTTACCAGCATTGAAAAATTAATACATTAGTTCCTTAAACAAAATCCACAAATAAAGTGAGGCAACTATTTCAGAACTGAAAATATCCATTTAATTTTTTTTAATTTAAACTATTTTTCTCAAGTATTCCTTTTTTTAAATTATTTTTCCAAATTAAGTCCTTATTTTCTTTCATTCCAATTAATTTCAATTACTTATAAAGTAATCAAACATCAAATTTTAAAATGCTATCAAAGAAGTAATAATATTTATTCTACTACTTCTATTACTGTGATATTAAATAATGACACATAGTTTTATATATCTTTAACACTATACGTTCTATAATGTCAGTAATTTAAAAAATTTTTTAATAAATCATAAAACAAATTTTATATAATTAATTATTTAAATAAATATTTTCTCATTCAATATAAAAACAGTTATAGGATATTTTTAATCATATTAATTTAGTTATATATTAAACATTTTTTCTTTTTACTTTAAAATCCTGCCGGCTGATGGCTGAGTGGTTAGCGTTCCTGATTCCTAGGCTGTTGGTTCTGGGTTCGAGTCCCACTTCGGCCATGGACGATTAATTCCTTTCTTTCTTTGTCCTTTCTTCTTCAGAGATAATGAATGAATGTGGCCCACCCTATAAACGGGTTTGTGGTGGTGTGATATGGCATGTGTGTACTGAAGAATTCGACTCCACACCAAATTACGGTTCAGTTGGAAAAGTGGAGCAGCGCACCCCCTATTGCCAGCCTAGATGGCACACGAAAACAACAACACTCTAAATTCCTTATTAGATAATCAAATGTTTTATCGGTATACGGTTTTTCTAATCATTTTGTTATACTTAAAGGTAGAAAAACAAATTTAAAGTTTGTGTCAACTGCTGATAAAAATTCAAGTAAACAAAAATGGAGGAGAATAGAAATCACTTATTGCAAATATTGCAACAAATATTGCTAAATTTGAATATCACTCAGATAAAGGATATTCATATTTAAAGAATTTCATGCTCCTGAGCTTATATATTATGCTTCTGATCATCATCGATTTAAAAACTTAATTAACATAATAATATCTTATAGCACCAGCCAAGTTGCAATATTCAGATTGTGTAGATGGAAAAGGTGAAAAAACAGCCGTCTACGAAGGTTACATTACTCCAAATTCTATTCAACATTGGGCAATGCCAGCCGAATATTTTTATAAAAGCTTCAGTTTAAAAATATCGGTAAGTATTAAAAATTTGGTATCAAAATTTTAAATATTTTTTTAATTAGACCAAGTGTTTGATGTGTTAAAGAAATCAATGTCAAGAAAATCAAAAAGACATAGAAATAAGTTTCATATAATTTTTATTCGCATTTATTCTGCATTTAATGTGTACTACAAATAAATAGAAAGATTTTTATTGGAATAGTTTGGTAAGACTACACATTTGTAAATTTTTTTAAGTTCGTAAGATGTTATTTTAAAAAGCTCATTTGTTGTAAAAATTAAGAAATATAAATATGTTTTTTAGATTTTTTTTCATTCTCTGTTCACTGAAGATGAAGTTCGTAAATATGAGTTAAATAAGATGTGTTTATATGGAATCACTATTGTTTTAGATTATACGAAGACGAAACGTTATGCTCTTAAGACTTATTTGATAGATATTACATGTTACTGATATAATTGCCTTTTCAACGGGTTCACGAAAAGCAAGTGTCGGTTACAATACCCTTAATATGTATAAAAAATGATTTTACATCAAGTTATATATATATATATATATATATATATATATATATATATATATGAACATGTATTTGTATACATTTAAAATATTGCATTTTATTTGATTTGGTATTTTGTTTTTCTTTTTATATTCGCCAATTAATGCTTTCCTTTATTCACATTTAATGATTATTTAAATTTTATTCTTAGTAGAGAACGAGATAGAAAATTTAATATTAGTTCTACCTAAATAGCCCCGTAAGCATATAATTATCTTCTTATATAATGATTTACAATACAAAATTTCCGTAAAATTAGTTTAAAATAGGAGGTTTTATTCTATTTTAGAAAAAAATTGCTATTTTGATGAAATAATGTACTTTTTGTTTATTTTGCCACATAAAAAAGAGCTAATTTTATTTATTTCAACTTATGGATACTATCATAATTGGTATTTAATTATTACTACCCCTTATATTCTAATATCATAAAGAAACAATATGTTATATTAATGATACTCTAATTAATTTCTTTAAATAAAATTATATTCGAATTTAAAAAAATTCAATTTTCACCAATTTAAAATCAATAAATGTTTTTCAAGAGTAATTCATGTTAGCAAATGAAATTAATTTATCTTTAAATTTACATTGATTTTGTTTGAATTAGCCTTTCAAATGCAAAGTCTATTAACAATTTTTTTTTAGTTTGAATCCTTCTTTGGATCAGCTAAAGTTTGTCACAGTCGCAGCACAGTAAATTCTGAACTACAGAAAGACTCTTGCAAAGAAATTGAATCAGGAAGTAAGTTCCGGCTAATCTAAATTAAACTATGTCCGTATACTAACATATATTTAAAAACTTTCTTTTGCAATCTGATTTAACAAACCTTATGAAATCAGATTTAGAAATAAGAATATATTCCTAATTTCTATTATATAATTAAATTATTAGTCATCCAAAATGAAATACTAAAATATTAATAATTAATTTTCGTTAAATTTCTTACAGAACCATTGGAATTCAAACATTCAAATCCATGCAAAGGTAAGATAAGAAAAAAATCTTTTATTTTACTTGAAAATTTAAATTTTAAATACCATGGGTGATAAATATATGAATGTAAGCATTTGATAAACAAATATTTCGTAATTATTAAACGGAAGAAAACCCAATAATTTCTATGCAAATTTGTGCAATGGTGCTTTAAATGCAGATAAGTCAATTAATGATTTCTGTCTTTATATTTCTTGCATACGTTTTCAGAAAAGCTTGCGATTTTCGTACTATAGGTTTATAATATAATCATCTTCGCAGTAGCAAAAGTAAGAATATATTTAACATTGTTTCTAAAGGTGTTGAATATTAATTTGATAAATCAAGACATTTAACAATGACTACATACGATTAAAAGCAAATAGCGATTTTCAACTTTTTCATGCGTCAGAATTTGCAAGTTTGAAACCCTTTGGATTTTAGTTTAAAAGCATCCATCAAACAATTATTTGCATAAACATTCATCATAAAAATATTTTTGTCCGATGTAATTTATAAAGAATACATATTTTTGGTGAAAATGTGCTTTAGGTCCTCTGCTTGGCGCGTTTTCAAAAACGCCGATGCCATGGCGAAATTCTACGCTATTTCAAAGTGAAACTTAATTAGCGACCAATGAAAAGGCTAAAACAAAAGAGTAATTAATGAGCATGCGCGAAAAAGCGCTTCAAATTCACGAGTTGGCGAAGAAGGGGACCTAAACCGCAATTTAACCATATTTTTATTTTTTATATGAAAACCTTTATTTGTAAATGTTCCGGAAAATTATTAACTTTTTATAGAATTAATTGATTTTATAGAGTTAATGTTTCAGAAATATATTTAACTATTGAAATTTTTGTTAAAATTTCATTGCTTCTTATTTGGATTTATTTAATTTTTGACTAAACCCAAGTTTTTTAAATATCGGTGGTAATTTTTTAAATAAGAAAATAATGAATAACCCAATTTTCAGTATCTTAATAAGCTGGTGAAATGATACTTGTTTTGAATCGATTCACATGTAAATAAAGAAATAATACCAATTTCTTATTATAAAAGACATAAAAAATAAAATTGAATAACAATGATAATTTAAAAGGTTTACTTTCGTATACTTATCTTTAGGTCAATTAAAAAAAATTAGATAAGTCCTCAAAAAGTTAACGTTTTCTTCTTGCACATTCTATTGCTTTAATCTTTGTTAGTAAATGCTAAAGTTTTTAATAAAGCTATTTAAGAACTCACTTTTTGATTATAACTATGTTTATTTATTTTGAAATTTTCTCACATTATCCTTTAAAAAATTATTACTCTCATATTCAAGATCACGTAACTCATACTTAATATTAAACATGCTATAAGCCCTGGCTTTATATTTAAAGATACTATTAAATTTTTTTTACTCTCAATTTTGATAACTTCTAAACTAGTTAAATATGATGTTAATTAAATTGCTTGTAAATTATAATCCACAGTGAATTTGATTTGTTTCCCATACTTATGTCTTAAAAAATAATAAAAATGGTTTTCTGATAAAATATTTATTTTTTAATACATTCTCAAGAAAACCAATAATATAAACTTTATTAGCAATCATTTAAAGTACTTATATAGAAGTCCTCTTGAGTTGGTAAATAAATATTCTGATTTTTTTTTTATTATTATAATAAGAGTAATCACAAAAGAACTATTTTTCAACGTATTATTTAAAAATTTTAAAAACAATTCATCAAAAACATTAAATGAAAGATATGCAAATCATTGTTACAACTGTGAAGTATTTAATAATTTAAAGAATAAAAACTAACTAATAAAGAAAATTTTCTCAGAAGGAATGAATGAATTTTCATTGATGTTTATTACAGAAATTTGTTTTTAATGAAAAGATTTTTTGATACTCAGAAACAATATTACGGAGGATCATTTGGATTTGAATAATTAATCTATAATTTGTATAAAAACTATTTTAACACAAATTAAATACTTTCACCAAAAGTAATTCTACCCCACTAAATATTCATGCTTTCATGAATATTTTATTTAATGTTCTTAATTATTAGAAGAATAAAAAAGAAAATCCTTATTTTTGTCAAAAATGTTGGAATGGACTCCGAATATCATTCTATGCAGATGTATAAACAAGCAGTATAAATTTTTACTACGTAATTCTTCCAAGAAATGAATAAAATATACTCTGTCTTATGTCTGGTAGAAAATATGCACCTCCATTTTATTACTAATATAAAAACCGTTGCCACCACTTTTCGCCTTGTAATTGTTATGAGTTTAAATGCTGAAAACCTGGCTGCTTGAAAGTCGATAGCAGCGCCCTCTTTAACTGGGTATAACAACTAGAATTGCATATTCAAGTCAATAAATTAACCACTTGTTAAATGATTATTATTATTTAACTGAAGATATAAAATGTATCCAAATGAAAGCTCTGGCGTTTTAAAACTAGTATAGTTGGTAGATAAAGTTTAATAATTGCTTAGTGCAAAATGACATTGTTAAAACAAATCGAGTGATTTTCAGTATTCAATAAGTGTCAGATTTGTGTAATTTGTTATTCTTAAACAAATATTTTTCTGTATTTAATTAAATGAAAAAGATTTGAAACCAATTTGATAGGATTCACTGGAGTATCTTTTTGTAATTTTAATCTTTTGAAAATGATTGAGTTTTAGTAGTAAAAGAACATAAATTCACTCTGTTTGACTGGAATTCCACATGATATTTTTAAGAATGTTTATTTTCTGTTTTTAACACATATTCAATAAGATTTAAAAGCATAAATTTACTAGATTAAAAAATAGATAAAAGTTTTCCTGTTACTGATTTAAAAACATTTTTTTTTCAAAAACTACTGAAATAATAAAATAAAAAATAATTATAAACTTCTATTATTTAATGAATAAATTATCATTTAAAATACATAAACATTGAACTGAAAAATATGGAACATTGTTTATGATATTTGTTAACAGTATTTTGTATATTTGCATATTTTCTTTAGGTTACACTCAATATTCATGTGCGCCATTTTACTTCTCTATATTGGGAGTAAATACCACTGATGGAACTGATAGAGATTACTGCGAAGACAAAACAACAGGTAAAATATATTGCAACAACATTTCATTGTTATGTCCTTTTTAAAACGTGCTTTTAACTCATAAAGTTTATTTAATAAAATTATCGAGACATGCAACGGAAAGCAAAAATTAATTACTTTTAATCAAAACTGATTCATTAATTTGCATATTTTTTTCTTTTCTTACAGAAAACAAATGCAGAACTTTGGATCAAATAAAATTCAAAGTTTCCCATGAAGGTAATTGAATATATTCAATTTTAACAAATTTCATTTAATTGATTGAAATTGAAAAGTCTTTTCTCCAATTTCGTTTAAAAAAAAAAAAAAAAAAAAAAAACCCCGCATACTTTGTGCATAAAGAAAAACAATGATTGATGCTTATGATTATATCTGGTTTATTTATTCGACATTATTTATTTTTTATAAATTTGCATAGCATTACTTATAAAGTTTCTAAATAAAATGTTATTTCGGATAATTTCACGAGTGAAAATATTTCAATAATATTTTTAGTTAGGAAACATTAAAAAAAGCCTAATTTCAAGGTTTTAAATACATACTTTCTTAATTTAACTAAACAATGGTATTTTTTAAATTTAACTGTATAACCTTAAGTGTTGTTTTAAATTGTTTAAATGCTTAAAACGTTTTTAATGTTTGTATTAAATAAAATGTAATTAAAAGTTATTTTTAATAAATTGATGTACACAAATATTCCAACTATGTATTCAATTATGAAACATACTACAAAAAGCGTATTTTCAAGGTTTTAAATAAATGATTTCTTAATTTTATTCAATTAAGGGAAATAATTTTTCTTTTAATATTTAATGATTATTTTAACTCATTACAATATTTCTTGCGTATGTTTAAACATCGAGAAAAAAATATGAATACACAATTCAAAGTTAATAAACAGTTTATTCCTAATATTGAAAACAAAAGTCACTTTCATAATAGTTTTGTATTTGATTAAAAAAGAAATTCTTTTTTCGTTATTACTTTATTAAGTTCGTTATTCGTTAACAAACTGAATAGAAGAATACATTTTTAACATAAAACTAATAATTAAAATTAATTAAAAATAAACAATAAACACTACACTAATAATATTTATACAAATTTCAAAATCTTGATTTAAATATAAATGAGCTATTTCTCCTTGAATTACATTTGGTAAAATAGCATCTAATTTAATAATAATTTAGTTAAAATGTTTTTATAAAATATATTATTGATGAAACGAATAAAAATCTTTTATAGTTAGATATTACAAATTAAAAAAAAACATCACATATTGTTTTTTTTTTCATATTTTTCATAATATATATTTAAAACAATATATAATAAATTAAAATTTTAATTTGAGTAGAAAATTGCTGTATTAGATGATATAAAGCAAACACAATCTAAGATAACATGAAAATTTTAATTATATTAATATGTACCTTTTTTTTTTTTTTTTTTTTTTAGTGTTCTTGTTTCCCATTTTTGTAATTTTTGTTTCGTTATTTCAGGCATTCGTTGTAATGGAAGCGTAGGAATATTTGCAGCCCCAATATTTTTATTGTTTGCAATTGTTGTGAATTATCTGGTTTCGAAGTTAGTTTAAAATGGACATCATCCCAATGCATCAGCTTCATGATCATTGAATTTGTTCTTGCCTGTATAACATATTTTCTTCAGCTTTTCAATGATATATGTTTTTCATATAAAACTATTTCACAAGGAACTCTTTTGATGTTTTGTAATTACTTTAGAGCGAAAAAAATATTTTTCCTGCTTCCAAAAATATTGAAGAAAATCATGATTTCAAAAAAAATTAGATGATCAGTTTTGCAAAATTAACATAAAGCTTTTTTTCTTTTACTTCATGTGTGTATATAACTGTCTTCAATAGGACTTAGAGGTTATTTTGAAGTGTGTGGCTACATTTATAATTTGTTTCAGCTTTTCTAAATAATATTTGTTATCATGAATAATTTGTTGTCATGAATCATTTTTTTACCATAGTACAGTGTGATTTTTATAATAAAATCAAAATGTTTTTAAGTGTTTATTCATTGTCTTGACACATTAGAAAGCCTGTTTTTCAAAAATAGAAGAATATATTGAACATGGTAAAAAA
>JAPDSC010016832.1:0-19322 GCA_026290005.1 Latrodectus geometricus | reverse complement strand
ATTAAAAATTACATAATATTATACATTCCTCACCGTAATTTTTAATATACGGTTTTTAATTAATAGAATTTGAATATCAATATAATAGAATAAATAACTTATCATTTTATTAAGTAATTTTAAAAGAACAATTCTAAATTGTAAAAATTAACAGAAGTGATCTACTTTATGGATTTTTTTTTTCATACTTGTATTCTTATGTTAAAGAAAAAAAAGCTAAAAAATACGAATCCTAAATTTTTTTTCGAATCTAAATACGCAGGAAAGAGAAAAATATAAAATAAAAATGATTATGAAGAAAATTTTGTAAAACTATGTAGTAAAGAATAATTATACAATAAGAATAATTAAAACTGATTGTTACAATATGAATTTTAATAGCATAATTTTTCTCTCATTTTCATTTTATATTAAAAGCTCTTAAATGAGTTTCAATTACAAAGTATATCAAATATAAAATGAATAGCTAAAATCCATTCTGTTTTCTACAAAAATATTAAAATGGATATTTATAACTTAACTGAAATTGCTGTTCCAAGTTATTTAATGTTTTGAATAAAAACTTCATTTTTATAAATGAAATATTCTAAAAATATTTATGCATTATGCGAAAATCCTTTTTATTTATTTCAACATCGATGCAATTCTTAATAAACAATTACATGTGTACTGAAATTTTTGAAAATCATTTCACAATCTTTTTTTACTTGGCTTATTTAAATATTTGGCAACGTCATCAAATATAATTAAAAGCTTTTTTTCCAGGGTGTAGTACCGAATGAAAAAATCATCGCCAAGCTATCAAGAGTTATTATACCTCCAAATTAAATTTCTAGATTTGTATTTCGTACCACTTTAAAATTCAAGGACATCACATTTTATAACGTCATTTTACCACAGTTGTATTTCGCATCTGTCCGTTGTTTTCATTGCCACACAATAACAACTACTAGTCCCTAATATCCTAAATGTCCCTACTAGAAGTTTATTGAAATAGTTTTGTTTAAGATACATTTTTAATATTATATTTACAGAAATATTAAAGGAATATATACACCGGAAGTATACGTGGATGAAATTGCTTAATGAATGAATTTAGTCGCCAACAATGAAAATGCTAATGAGATGATTGAGATTCACTCAATAACTCTTTCAAACGAATACTTCATATAATCTTGAAATACACAATGAAAGGGAGGAAGAAGTTGATAAAAATACTCAGACCTTGACAGGTAAAAGTATAAATAAAAGCTTCGTGTATCTTATAAGTTTTTGATTATCATGGAAAAATGTGATCCCATTGAAGAACGTATACCTCAAGTAAATTAAAAAATTAAGAAAGACATTGTAATTTGCAGAATTTTTACCAAGAAAATAAATAAAAGATGGTATTCAATAAACTCTTATTAAATTCTTATAAAATATACTTCCTCAAGAATTTACTCATACCTTGTTAACTTCAGTAAGTAGAAATAATGATTAATAAGTAATTTAAAATACAATTTTCGATGCATAGTGTTTTACGTTCTCATCGTGGATGCACAATAAAAACACATGCAAAATGAGATTAATACTTAAAAATAACACTTCCATTTTATTGATTGCACTTCACCAAACAATTTTCTAAAGCTCAAACCATGTCTTGTTTTAAATTTTTGGAGCCAAGCGCCTGATACTTTGAAATCTTTTACTATCAACTTCATAGCAAAGCCATAGGATTTCTCTTTAATAATATTACCATCAACAGGAATGTTCATTTCTCTGATTTTTCTCAGATAAACAAGGAAACCTTTTTCAAGTTTAGGATGTTTTGCTTCTCTACAATATTTTTTGAGAGGGAGGTTAGTGTTTTTTTTCGCTGGTACTGTTTCCTTTCTCATATTTTTCACCGAATTTTTAAAACTGTCGAGAATATGTGCTTTGGAATTCCATTTTTCTTTTTCTTTCCTTCTTTTTTTTTCTTATTTGATGTTTCTTCATCTACTTTCAATTTTTTTTCACTCCAACTGATAAACATGTTCATTTCCTCAACTGCGACAAATCCTCAAAGGAATCAGTTCCATGTTTCTTGACAAACGAAGCTTTATAAATTGAATTGTTCAAATGGAACGAAATCAACTGCAAAACATGAGAAAACTAACTTTTAAAGAGTGTTTCCTTTTTCTATGTTCAAACGCACGGGGTGAAGAGAAGATTTTTTCCCCTTTCTGTGTCCTTACGTACCAGAAACACAGAAGTTGAACTCGGTAGCTCAGTTCTTTCCCTTGAAATGTCTAACATCCATGCATTTTCGATTATATCCATGTATTCCCACAATTGGGAACAATTGCCGAAGATACCTGAAATCCTTGTAATTGTCTTTCCATTGTTCCATGATGAATCAAGTTCTCAAACTTTATATAAAGGGAATCAAATAAAAAAAACTGTAAAACTATCAGATCATAAAAAGTAAAAATAAAAACAGAAAAGAAAACGTTTTGTGAGAATCGAAAGTTTGCAAAAACAAGATTCTTCAAAACTATAGTTCGTAAATACGAGTTAAAATTGTCATTGTCTCTGTGGTGTCAGGGTAGGAACTAACCATTAGTTTATAAAGACTAAGAATGTTCGTAAATTACTGATTCGTAAAACGAACATCTATTTATATACATAAATTTTCATTTCGACAACTGTTTTTATACATAAACTTTTATTAACTAACAAAGGTAATTAAACCTTGAATTTCATGTTTCTGTTTCAGAGTGCTCATTTAGGCTCATAGAAAGCCCATTTAACACTGTCTATCTCCCCGTTTCGTAAGGTTGACTCATGTTCAAGTAATGAGATTAACATTTGATCCAATATCCGCCTCTTCATACTAGAAATCAACAATGTCGGAACATTGAAACCACTACTTATTTTAGACGTTCAAGTGGCGATTAATGGACACTAAAAATTTTCGACTGGGTCAGCAATAGAAGTTATTACCTGACGGTAACGAGAATGAGCCTTACCCAACCTTCTTTGAAATTTTTAAAAAATTTTAAACTCCACAAAAAATAAAAATGACAAATCTTCCTGCTATTTACAGACTTTTTGTTTCCGTTAAAATTTTTTTTTTTATTATTGTCTGATATTTTTATCTCTTTTTTCCTGATTGCACGTTTTAATTTAATGCAATTTTTTTATCGTAATATTGATGAATTAAAAATTGTAAGACATAAAGATTTTTGAATAATGCACTATTTTAATTCCGTATACGTATACTTATTTTAATTTATTTAAAATAGGAGATGTTTTTTATTGTATACGGCTATGGACAGCAATTATATGCATATATAATGTATAGTGTTCATGAAGTGTTACTTTTTTTTCGATTCATGTTAAAAATGCAGGGAAAATGGAACATAAATTCTAACAGTGAATATCAAAATGAATTTTTTTTTAATTATGTTTCCATGAATTAAAATATCCTTAATTATTAAAAAAACATCCTAGTAAAAGATAAAAATCATCATATATATTTGTACATTATAACAAATATAGTAAAAATATATAATAAATTATTTTTCACAGTCTAAAATCTTAGTAACTGATTTAAAATCAGTTATAAGATTATTGATTGAAATTACATAATGTTTTTACGTTATACTGTATTTTTAACTAGATATGCTAGAACATTCTTTATAACTATGATTTGCATAGTAATAAATGAATGGGGTAGTTAATAAATTGTGTTAAACTCAAGGTAAATTGTTTTACTCATAAAGAAATACGTCTGTCTCATAGAACAAAATTTATAATTCAAATTGAAAAGAAGCTGAGGTTGAATCCCGGAATTTTTTGTACGATTGCAAAATTAAACATGCATATTAACAAAGAATAGTTTAAAGTATTATGATTAGAAATAGCAAGCAAACCATATGTAAATATAAATTTGTCAGTGTGTATGAGAATTACAAAAATTCTAATTTGGCACAATAGTTTTAGGTTCTAGTTCTGACTAGAGAAATTGTAATGGTAAATATAATGGTTTTAAATTTTAACTTTCTAAATTTAAAACCATTATATATACAATGAAATATATATTATATTCATTCTGATTGAGTCCGAGAAAACTATAATTAACGCGTGGTAAAAATAAGTCATCCTTAAGATTATAACCTCAATTTTAATCTTATAATTAGGTATTTTTTTCATAGAACTTCAATAATTACCCCTCCTTCTAAATATAAAACTTTTTAAGCAGATTTGAGATGTTCCACGCATCTGATTACGGAAGGTAAAACTGCTACACCCCATTTTCAATCACCTGCCTGGAACATCATTTCAAAATTCTCATAAAAAAACGACGTTTCTAGCGATAAAAAAAGAACATGTTCTGTATAAATTTTGTGCACTGCGTTTTAAACTTTCTTTGAAGATACAAATACCAAAATTAATAGCTAGATTGTAGAATAAAGACAACAAATAATATACACCAAATAATATCTTTTTTATATCTTTTAATCAAATTTTACAACCTTAATGTATAGTTAGATATTTTTAAGTTAAAGAAAATTTTGTAATGTTCATTAAATAAAACATTTTTTATTAAGATCAATAACGTTTTAATTACTTTTGAATCTTGAAAATATTTTTAAATTATTGGGTTTATTTATAAAGGCGTAATTTTACTTCAGTAACAAAATAACTCTGTATAACAGTTTAAATGAAAAATTAATAACTAAGTTACGTACAGAGAGCATGTAAAAAATACGCAAACAATATGCAGTACCTCAATTGTTAGTAACAAATTTATATTTAAAAGAGAGAGAGAGAGAAATTAGAGGAAAACTTAAATAAGAATCTCATTTTAAATCGCAAAAATAATTTCGTAAGATATACAAAAACTTAAATATTTCTGAATGGCTAAATAATTCTTTCTCTATATTCAGTTAAATTTGTTATAATATACGTAGATTTATATAACGTTTAGATTTAATTCAATATTAAAAGGAGTCATATTATTTTTCAATGTATTCTATCCATTATAAATTTGATTGAAGTAAATAAAATGGACTATCAAACTATACAAGACTGGCATACTTATATGAATATCAAATATTGAATGTCATTAAAAATTAGGGCATGTCTAAATATGTCTGCTTAGGTTATGTATAAAGAAAATTTTTAAAAAATGTCATTTTTAATGCTTTTTAAAAATGAAAAAAAAAAACAAGTTTGTAGATATAAATATAATATAAAAGCACTCTTTGCTTTTATTTATGCTTGAATTTTAAGTTCAAATGTGAAAATATAATCAAATGATATGAACAACAACTGAGCTTACATTAATCCCAACTTCAGTAAAGGGTTATCGGAAGGTAGGGAGTTCGAATCCAGACCCAAACAAAGATAAGTTAATTTCATTAATGGTGGCTGGGGTACATTAAACATGTCGGGGTCGCAATGTCTTCTATGTGAAACGATACCTCTGAAGGTTGTAGGCCAAGTATTGGGAGTCTTCTGCTTGGTCCCTGATTTTAAATTACGAAATTTCCAATTAAATTGGTTTTATTAAAATGGTAGAGTCCAACTAAGGGTGGTACAGAAAGCCAGCAGGTGCAACAACAACAAGTTCCTATAAATTTGCAATGTATCCATTCAACACAGCATTCTTTCGCTAATTTAGAACCGAATCTTTTATATGCTGTTGAATAAAAGTTACAATTTACCTAAAATTTCGCAAAAAGACTTGTATTTTAATTATTAATATCTTGTATAAAATTTTTGGTTTACACTTTTGAGAATTTAAAAAAAAGAAAACTATACGTAGAGCTAAGTTATATTTTCGGATAATTAAATTTCCCCCTGAGAAAAATATACAAATGTTATCAAATTGCACAGGTAAGTTAATTATATAAAACAGTTTTTATTTAAAAATAATTTTTAAAGTATTTCAAAGTAAATAGGATTTTTTATTAGTATAGTATATTTATTAATTACTAATTCATTTAACGGTAAAGATATTTATTAATAAAAGCCCATAATTATCTTAAAATTTATGAAGTATCCTAAGTAATAATTAATTACAACAATTAAGAATTATAGTTATATCCCCGCTTAATAGCACACTTTCTACCGATTCACGTTTTCCTGGCGACACGAACTGAATACCCAATGTTATAAATTCTTGATGTATTACTTTTCCCCCCTTGTGACTCTGAAAGCGAGAAGCCAGGCAATGGAGATCAGAGAGAAATGGAGCGATAAAGTAGCCAACCGTGGAGATGGCGAGAGCGAAAAAAGTTGTCGGCAAAACATCAACGCCGATTTTCATCTGTTCAGTTAAAGTTAGTACCGCGCTGGCTCTCCAATCTAGGCGAGCGTTGACAGCGCTTCCCGCCCGTCTCCTTATATGGCGGCCAGAACTATTTTAGCAACAGTGCAGCATGGATGCTGCCTTTGAATCATGACGACATCTCTTTCTCGCCTCGTCTTCTATTTTCTTTCTTTTACCGCAACCTGAAATCTCTACCTGCGAGATGATAGTCAGTCGCGCATTTTGACAAGTGTGTTGTTACCCGAAGAGAACTTTGATCTCCTGGGACAATAAAGTTCGAAGAATGATCGAAGGCGATTTGTTGTTTATAATGATGATTTGAAAGTCGAGTTGAATTACAATCGGTGAACTTTATTACGAAACAAGGATTTTTTTTTATAGATTTATAATTGTAATTGGCATTAATATATATTAGTTGCAATTTATTCTACAGTTATTAATTGCTAACTTCCTGATAATAAAAACGGCAGGAAAGGAAGAAGAGCTATATTGGTAACCTTCAGATACCAAAACAAACGATAGTTCAATAATTCATCGATTATAAGAATTCTGAAGTTGAAACGGAGAAAATTTATGATATGATGGAGAATTATTGTTATAAAAGCGCAAAAAATTTAGAATGAGTTTGATTTTTTACATGTGACGCATTTTTATAGTGTTCTTGATTTTGGATTATATTACACATGAGATTCGTCTGCAGCATGTGAGTAGAAAAATTTTTAGTTATTTAAGTTAGTTTTAAATAATAAATTAATTGTTTTTACCAATCAAGAGAATGAGCTTATTTTCACATTGATAAATTCTTTATTTTATTTACAAGGAAAAATTTTAAAAATCTATTTTATTAATAAATCAATATTTTTAAAACAATAGTTTTAAAAATGATTATATTAAATAATAAACCAATTTTCTAAATTAAAAATTTTATGGAAAATTTAGTAAAAATAATTTTAAATGTCACTGAATTGGATGATATATTTTAAAAATTTACTTGTTAATATAAATATTTCATAAGATTTTTTTTATACTTTATAATTCAATTTTAGTTTCAATTTTCAAAGGAGACAGGGAAAAATAGAATGACTTTTAGAAACCTTGTATTAATTTATCTTTCTCTGGTTCGCATCTATTAATTAGTTTTAATTAAAGCTTCTGTTTAGCATGCTCACTAATCATGTGAGCTGTCATTACGTAGTAACTTCAGTAACCTTTTACCACAGTGCTGTGATAGATTTGACCCGTAGTCGATCTGTGCATGCTGTTGAACACGATCCATGTTGCCCTGATCCCACGAAATTGTCAGCATCTGAATGTAAAGCAGTTCATTATGGTTTGTGCTCTCCACTCTTAAAACTACCATCGTTTTCTATACCTCCTGCTACATCATCATCATCCCCGTCTTCTCCTGTAACGCCTAAGGGTGGTTTGCCATCACCTTTGTCATCAACACCGAATTCGCCTGTTGTCCAGAAAAACAATCTTCCTGCCATATCGGAAATTTTAAATCCAGGAGTATTATCGTCAAGAAACACTTCTGCACCTTCACCAATTGCACTAAAAACTGGTTCTTCAGTTGTTCCAAACATTGACCAAACCATCATGTCTGCCCCGTCAACTGCAGTAGCGTCTAACACTCCATCCAAGATGGACATAGAAGTTTTAGACCCGGTAAGTTTATTAGCTGTTGATCTTGAAGGTCAGTTAGAGGCTCTTGTTAACACTTTTGTTGCTCAAGATAAAGTCCGTTTAGCTGCCCGTAAGAAAGCAGAATCTACTTCGGGTAATTCGAAGACATCTTCTGTCAGTAAACCTATGTCTCCCATAAAGAAATATGATAAAAAGATTAAAGATGATAGATCATCTGATGATGATTCAGTTATCTCCGTTTCTAGTGATACGTCCATGTCTGGAAAGTCAAAGTTGTCAAATGATCGATTTTCTTCACCCGGACCATCTAAAGTTATAAATAAACCATTTATTCAGGATGCAAGTGATTTTGCCACTGATCCATCTTTAGAACAATCTCTCGACCAGATGAGTAAGCATTTAAATAATTTTGTGGCCTTATACGAAGAAAGCTTGCAAGAGAGAGCATCATCTCCTCCTTTTAAAACATCCGTTTTGCCTGTCTTAAAGCCATCACCAGAATATCAGCAAACTGGAGTTAAAGCTCAAATAAATAAATTTGCTTCTAAAGAGAAAGACATTTTGCAAAGTTCTCCCACCAATTCACTTGAGAGACGTCAGATTCAGAAGCCTAAATCAACTACTCAAGAATCGTTCTCACCTCCTCCAGATATACCAAGAAGTGGTCCCTTAACTTTGGACGCTCTACAGGAACTCTTATTAAAGTCCTCAGGTACTGAGCCAACACCTCAATCGATACAAACAACAATTTTTCAAAATACAAATATGCCTTCTATGCCTTATATTGAATCATCAACTTCCAAACTTGATCCTTCAAGATCAGTGGTCAATTACAATGAAAATTTTGTTCCATTTTTCGGCAGCGAAGGGGCTCAAATTCATGGTGAAGCTAAAGTACCTGTAAATCCAAACAATGGTAATATTCATAATTACAGTTCCCAAGTTCAACCAAAAACTGGTCCAGATTTTGTTCAGTCTGCTGTTGATTATGCCATAAATCGCATCCAAAACGTCCAACATGGGAACTCTAAGAATGATGAAAAGCCAAAGCCAATTAAAAATGGTCATCTAGTCAGTGATGCCAAAACTAAATGGGAAAACCTTCCTCACCAGAGCTGGAATGACCACCTAGTCACAGATCTAGACAATAACCTGCCAGATTCTTTAAGGGAATCGCTACAAAGAGGAGGTCATAAGCGAACTCTGTCCATGGAAGGACTGCTGGATGTTAACAGTCCTTCAATACCTCATCCAAAGTTGACCACTGCTCAGAAGCAACACATCAAAGAAAGGTCTCTATCGCCGACTGATCGACACTCTCATGTGCCAATACGACCATTTTTAACAAAAGGCTCGGTTGCAGAACGAGTGCTGTTATTTGAATGTTGCCCAGATAGAGCATTAGAGAGGACTTCTGGTGGAAATAAATCAAAACAAAACCTAATTAGCACATGGAGGCCAGGAAGCAGTGATGTTCAGACAAAAACTCAGGTAAGCAATTTTGTTACGTTCATTCTTACTTTTTTCCTAGTTTTAAGAATTATCTTAATACAATAATTTACTTTTTTATTCCATTCATATTAATCTAGCTAAATCAGGAATTGAAAGGTTTATTATTTTTCTTATATCATTCAATTACATATTTTTCACATTCAATTCATTATTTACATTTCATATTGTCATTAATATTTTGTACTGTAATTCAATTACATATTTTAAAATTGAAAGATGGAGAAATTACTATCGATATGATTATAATTTTTATAAATATTACACATGCATAAACAAAGATATATTTTACTTCGAGACAATCTAAAATAAAGTATAATATGAAAGAAATTCGTTTTGTATTTCAATTTTTGTTTCTTATTCTTTATAATGTGAAATTTTTAAATTGAAATAGTTTCAGATTTTATTGGAACAAAAATCTTGACTATTTTTTTTCCTCAGGAACAAGAAAAGGCTCGCAATATTTAATAATGAAGAGCATTTTTTACTTACCTTCTCATGATTAAACTTCAGTAAAAGAATAGACGTAGATTGTGTGCTTTTTTAATTTAAACTCATTTCTTTATAAAAAATATTATAGAACCTCTCAAATATCGATTGAATTTAATGCTAATTATTTTTAAGTCAAGAACATTTTTACAAAATTGAATTTCCGAATGATTTTATTTTAAAATATTGATAAGTGAATTTCTTGTATGTGTAGTTTGAGACATTTTTATTCTCTAATACTTATTATTACGTTGTATTGTAAATGTGGGTAAAAAAGAAAACATAAAGGTACATAAATTCTCAAATCTATGTTATACCTTAAATTCAGAGCTTTTGTTACATTATTTCCGGTATACGTGAACTTGAGAACACCCTAGATTCATTTATCTACCACTGTAATACATCACGATGAACAAATTGCTGATTATCATACAGAATAATCTTAGCCCAGCCTACGCATCACCTTTGTCGTTTCCTTCTGTGCATACAAGTAGGCGTATGCTAACGTGCGAGTGGTTGAAATTACGTGGTGATTACATGTATTAGAACATGTTTATAAACAGCACAGAATCCTTTGGACATTCTGAAGAACAGATTGCATAAAATGGAAGATTGTATAACATTTTTAATTTTCTTTTCACTGCTCTCATAACTGTAAAACATAAAAAATTCTATTTTTGTTATGTCCGCATTCGTCATAAAATATTTTTAGGTCGATGAAAATTACTTTTTCCACAAGCAACTTAATTTTTTTTTATGAAGATTCTGATAAAAGTAAATCACTCTCAACAAAGTAAATTAATAAAAATTTCTCTAATTATTATAGATATATTACGCATTTATGTATAAATATTTTATTATTTTTATAAGCATTTTTTATACATCAAAATAATTTTTCATAAATGAATGATATTAGCTTTTTTTCAAATTTTAGTTTTATTTGTAACATATTTTATTAAAATCATCTAAAGCTTTTTATCATTATTCTTTTTATGCGTTTCTTTGCCATTTTATTGGGGAAATTTTTGTGCTTTGTTAAAGTATGATGTTTCAAAATTAATGTAAATCCTAAATTACAATATTAAGGTTTTATTAATTTTAAGGCATTCATATACTATCATCAATATATTGTCCATTAAATAAACCGAAGATAAGTTCATAAAGCTTTGAAACGTAATTATAAAAAATAATAATCAATTAAAAATATTTTAATCACTATGATCAAAATTGTGTCTTACTTATATCCGAATTCCTTAAAAGTTTGTTGTTTTACATTTGAAATGTATTATTATGTGAATATTCGTGACATTTTATATTTTTATTACTTCTACTCTTATTCTTTTTAAGCATTTTTTTGCTATTTTATTATAAATACTAAAATAGATGCTAGAAATAGTTAAAAAATCAACTCCCATGACAAAAATAAATAATTTGAATATTATAAAAATAATCATTAAATGTAAGTAAAAGTAATAATTAAAATTAGATTACAAATTTACAATACATTTTTTTACAAGAAAAATTAATTAAAATGGTTAATTTCTAAAAATGCTGCTATATATACACACATATAATATTTTAAACTGTATTACATCGTAGCTTAAATTAATACACTTTTAAATGCGTGAATATTGCAATTAATTTTAAAAAAAGTAAATGTATTTCAATAATTATTTTGTTTGCTTTAAACGTACTTAATTATTAATTTCAAAAATAAATTGTTAAAGTTTTCTTATAATATTATAAATAAAATTATATCAATAAATTATAATGTTTATACAAATATGTATGTGTATGTTTTTCTTATAAGCTACGTTTATTAATCAAAATACTAATTTCTATTCATACACAGAAGTAAATATTTTTTAAAACAGCAAGTTAAGTGATAATTTTAATGTTTTCTGTCAAGTTGATTATGGTAGAAATAAATATCATTATAAATTTCTAACGTTATAAACATTATTCAACATATTTAATAAAATTAAAAATTTAATAGTATTATCATATTTCTACAACTACTAATTACACACACAATTATTGTTGCCATGATCGTTTCACATATTCTTCAGTAAATATTATGCTAAGATCGGTAAACAAATCTGTATATTGTTTTTAGAAAATATGCTGCTTATGATTTGTATTTACATGAATTTACTTTTAGCTTAGGTTTACTTACTACAATTCAAGTTTGAATTGTAACATTTGTGACTGAAATCTTAGCTGTTTCGTAATTTTCCTGCTAAATTTCTTAATATATTTACATATTATGCAAACAATGATATTAAGGCTAGATTTTAAAGTCATCTAAAAAAACTGTGCCTAAATATGGGGAAAAGTTTACAAAAGACAGAAATTCAAACATGTTTTTAAATGAGAATTTATTTTATGTGTTTATCTAAAACAAATTCTAAGTATTTAAAGATATATTGAATGCGACATCATGTAATATTATCCAACTTGAAATGTCACCACATTAATTTCTTATAAAATGAAAGTTTTTCATTTGAAGCAAGTGAAAGTTGAATTATTATTGTTCACAAAATTCATACTTTATTTTTAAAACATTTTTCGATCCAAAGAAACAACCGCTAGTACAAGCGTCCTTTACACCAGTGAAAATTAAGCCTAATTTTAAGGTCATCACAACCAGGAAATAGGTTTCTTCATTACAAAAATAAAAACATCATGATAGTATCTCTAAATTCTATAGAAATAAAATCCTGAAAGTTTGTCTTAATATGATTTACTAATTTCGATAATTTTTATGTCTAATAAATACATTTATTATTTGTTATCTACCTGATAAATAATTTTTATTTCATTGGAAAAACAACTTTTGACTGACTTAATTATACGCAAATAAAGATAATAGTTTTTTTACACAAATTACTGACAATTGCCAAATGTATCAATTTTTAGAGCACTTAGATGGGAAAGTATTTCATGAGTTTTTAAATTATCTAACATCTTTCGATATCGACGAAACATTTTATTTTAACATCGTATCGTATTTATTTCTGTCAGTAATGGAACATCATTTAACAGCAAAGAACATTTTGAAACAACATTCCTAAATAAAAAAATGATAAGTAAAAAAAGTGATAATTCTGGTATTGTTGTTCTAAATTAGTCGAATGGCTAATATTATTTTTTTAAAAAAACGCTTTCATTTTCTTTAGTTCGTGATTAAAAAATATTTTGCACAGATGTACATTTCCACTAATGATAAGAAACATGCAAACGAGAAAAACACCAGTTCAATTTTAGAAATATTCTTGGCGGTTAAAAAAAAAAAAAAAAAAAGATTAAATAGAGCATACGTCTTGCATTCAAATGAGCCAACTACCCAGTGACGCGGAAAATGAGAAGGTTAAGAACAGCTAAACTCTCGTTTTACCCCTTTCCTAATCACGAGTAACTGATGCACTTTAAGACAGGAGTCAGCAGGAAATTCGAGTACTCCGTGAAACATGAACCTGAAAAGAGGAATAAAATGCCCGAACATGGAATAAAGCCTTGACGTTTTGAAAGCAGTTTCTCTTTCGAACGGAATAACAATATGTCCGCCCACCAATGTGCTGTTCCATTGACTTACATTCTGTTTGGAAGAAGGGCGTTCAAAGAAAGGGCTCGCGCGTGGGTGCCCCAGGTCGCTGTCCCTTTCGGACGCCTCTCACAGCGGGTCACGTGGCGTAGATGTCCCGGGGTTGAGTAGTTCCTTTCCACAATGATCGGCGCCACCGTTTAGTTCCTCTCTCTCTGCCCCTTCCTTCCCTTGCCTACACCACCTAAATTAGACGATGTCATCTTCGTTTAATGAAAGAAAACACTCCACTTCCGATGTGGTCACGTGAATCGTACGAGTTGGCTCCAACTCTCGTGCTCAGTGATTGTCCATTCATACTATCAGATATATTTTTTATTTCACCAGATGTTGCGTTCTTTTGAAATGGGAAATTTAATGACCTAGGTTGTTTTTGATGATTTCTCGATAAAATTATGAAAAGATTTTAATAGCATGAAAAAGAAGTCAATAATCAGGATTTTTAAGGAAAATCAACAAAAAATAAAGCAAATTACGTCATTCTTATTATATAATGCAATTAATATTAGGAATCAGAATATGTTGATAATTGAAGTTTGTATTAGAAAAATCAAAACAAAGTTAAAATTACTGAAATAGGAATCCTAAACTTAAAAGTTTTGAATCCCAAGAATTTTGGGATTCAGAATTTTTCTATCGAATCTATTGTATAATCTGGGTAAATTAGACCAGAGGATTGTTACAAACATCCAAGAGATTTCGAAAATATAACCCAAATTTATTAAAAATATGTACATGAAGTTTATGGTCTAACTTAAATTAATTCATTAAATTAACTTCATTGAGAAAAATTATTAATTTATCTTGCAAATTCTTTAAAAATGCGCGAATGAAATAATGATCTTATTTAAATCCTGTTACTTAATTATTTTGAAATAATTTTTAAAATTATTTTATGAAGAATATTAGTAAAGATACTATAAGTTTATGTTTGTGTCATTGTTTTCCGAATAATCCAAAATAAAATAACCAATTTGAAAATTAACATTAAAATTTTTTTCGAAAAATATAAACATTAGCAACAACAAATTTTGAGTCTTAATGGAAGTATTACCATTTTTAATATCCTTTTATATCAAGTGAATGCTTTGTATTATATTTAATTTGTATTCGTAGGTACATTAACGTATTACTATTAACAATTATTAAGCAAAAAAAGGATTTATTGTTCTTAATTTTCTGAAACTTTTTGTTAAATTATTCTATTTTAAATTTAAAATATTTATCATTTTTTCCCTCCTTAAATTAAAATTCGTGCATATTATTAAATTATTCATGAGTCGGAATATTTGGATCTCTAAAAAATCTCGGGGTTGGTGATATATAGAACATTTTTTATTATTTATTTATTTTTATCTTCCAATTAAACGGTATTATATACATTAAAAAGTTCCACATATTTTAAATACAAAAAGTATAAACGGAAATTTATTTATGAAATACAAATACCTTGGTCATTATTATTTGAAGTAATTTGAGAAATATGCGACTCTATTTAAAATATAGGTAAAGTAGGAAACCACATGGCAGACAGAAACAAATTATTTATGTATTAAGTACTTTATATTTAAAAATAGTCGTGTTCAAACTTAATTTCAAAATTTCCTTAAAAATTTAATAATTTCCAATAATTTTTAAATGTTTGTTTTTATAATACTTATAAATCAAAAAGAGAAATAAATTGTTTTTTTCTTTAAAGAGCAGAGCCCGACTTCTTTTGATATATTTGTATTCCTCTCTGAGTTTCACTTTCTAAAATTAAAAAGAAAAATTTAATTCAATATACAATACGTATTGAAAAACACCAGTTTTTCTTGCATTAATTGAGATCAGATCATGCCCAAATTATTGAAGAATAGATCTATAAAAATAATTTTATTTCAAAAATAATAAATTTACTCAAATTTAATTTTAAACTGGTATTACGTATAATAATTATGAAAGAAATTTTAATACCTACGTATTGAATTATAACATAAATTTTTTGAAATATATATATACTAGCTATTGTTTTAGATTTCTTATTCATTTCTTCGTAACTAAATTTCAAAGTGACGTGGCTAATCTTTTGATTTTGATAATTGAAGTTTGTTTCAATAATAGATCTGAAAGTATAACCACATTAATAATAATTTAACTATTACAAACAAATTAAATGATTGAAACATACGTTTTTATGCTTTAGTAGGAAACTTGTTTCAAGTTTTCTTCGTTTCATTTGATGAAAATGCCTTTACTTCTCTCATCTTTTTATGTAAATTTTATATTTTTCCACTTACAATTTTTACTTACAAATGATTTTTTAGAATACATTATACAAATTAATGAACTACATAATTGTATTTTGCTTGGAAATGGGAGCACCTTTAAGTCATAACTATTTATTTCTTTTTATAAAAAAAAATGCTGTTTTTTCATTGCATTCGGTGCAAGTAAATAATTTAATAAATTTTTTATTCAAGGACGCTATTTTAAAAGTAACAAAATATTGTTCGATATATGTGTTAGTAAAGTAGCCATTTATGATGATACACAATCGCAGTAATATTATTATTTAACTTTTTAAAAATGCATATTTTAATTTTTTTTATTTCAATTGAAATAAAAATTTGTGCAATTTTTGATATGAAAGTTATATATTTATATCATGATGCACACACTAGAATTTACATTATTATAATAAATTGCTTTAAATAGTAAATTCAATATACTTACATAAAATAATAGCTTTAGATTAAAACTAAAATTTGATTTATTAAGTTTTGAAGTTCCTGAAAGAAATAATAACATACACATAAATCAAAAATCAGAAGGAAAAAAATATTAAATCCAACATTAATTTCTTCAGTTTATGAAAAAGCTTGTTAATTGTTTCTTAAGAACTATTTAGAAAACCCTGATGATATGAAAATAAGATATGATCCAAAGATTTGCAATGTAAATAAATAAATTCATGAAAAATTCATTAATATTTTGGTCTAATTCAAATTTAAAGGAAATAAATGTTAACAACAACGTATTATAAATTGCAATGAACACAAACTTTTTTTAAACAAAGAGTAATCGACCAGAACCTAAGAAGTGCTGCGTTGGTGTTGTTTTCATTTGAAAAATGTATGTTAAACGGATTCATGTTTGTAATGCACATTAAAAAACATATGTTAATTGCCACATGTACCTTTCTAGATTCTAATCAAAATAACTGAATGATTCTAGTTGTAATATTGTATTTATTTAACCATCTAACAGTTGGGGATGTCAGACGCACTTTTAAGGACAAAGAATTAAAAAATTGCGCAACTTTAAAATGTATTTATATCCTTTCGCCCTGTAAATGAACTTTTTACTGCGAAGAAGGACGATGTCACAATATTTTACCGAACAGATTTTGAAGTTGAATTTTCCTTTTGGTTCAAACACAATTTGTGAGACGTTACAGTTTATGTCCAGAATTTTCAACTATTTATATGAGTGTTAAGTAAATGGTACTGTTACGTATTGAAGTAAGTATCTTTTGTTTGTGAATCTTAGAATCTTAAATAATGCTTTAAACTATTGAGGAATAGGAAAAGACAAATTTAAATATCATTGTAAAGTATAAATGCCATTGCTTAACTGTTTATATCCTAATGTTTTTGGTTATATATATAATATAGATGGATAAATAGATAATATGTTTATTTATTGTTGTTATCATATTCAGTAAGTGAATTATTAAATTAAAGACATTTTTAAAAAAAAATTTTTTTAAACTCTTGTAATTTAATAATATTTTCAATATAATAATCATTACTTTAAAATATCGAAAGATGTGCATACGTTATTAATTATTAATATAATTATAATTGATGTACAATATATATATATATATATATATATATATATAATTTTATATGTTCAAAGAATTTATATTATAATGATTTAACATAACTTTATTTTCGTTTGCATATCTGTTTGAGTAGTTGAGTGTTACTTATACGCATGTTTTTAGGCTGAACTTTTTAAACAAAAATGGGAAATGCTTATCAAAAATTATCAAAATTATACAAACTGTATAAATAAAATGTAATCACAAAATTATAAAAGATTTTGGAATTATAATTAATATAAATAAAATCAAATTCTAAAAACAATTCTACTTCATTTTTCTTAATTGTAAAATTAATTCGACTTTATTTTAGAAAAATTCAAATAAATTATAAAATATCGCAATATTAAAATAAATAGAATTTTCAGAATTTATATGAAAATTATTATTTTATTACTTTAAAATTTTCTTAACAAATGATAATAAATTTGTTGAATGGCTTAATTTTACACTTTTTACAAAATTATGTGTAAAAAAAAATGTGAATTACTTGAAATAAATAGCAAAAATATGGTAACCGATGTTTAGAAACTGAAATTAATATTTGAATAATTTTTCTGAATTCAAACGTATTTGATCATTTTTGTCAGTAAAAAAAATTCATATTACTGATGTCACATGACTGTTAATATTTAAGTGATTTGAATAATAGGTTTCAGCTGTTTCGAATAAGAATTAATATTTAAAAAAGGTGAAATTTAAAGGAATTGCACTTTATGTCATAAAATAATTTTTTATTTCATTTTAAAAATGTTTTTGATTAAAAAATTATGGTATATTACATCATTTTTGATTTCTGAATTAATATTTTTTTAAAAAATAACTATAAATTTGACTTAAAAAAACCAATAAAATTTACGATTAAAATGTAAGCGTTTCAGATATATACTTTTGTGATGCCAATAAAACCATATTAGTCAAAAATTTAAATAATAATCTTAATAAAAAATTTTAACTTCTTAAATAAAAAACATTGAAGTTTGATAAAATTACTTAAAATTTAGACTACTGTCAATTCAGGGCTTAAAAATTATACTAAAAGAAAATTTATATAAAAAAAAGCGCTCTACTAAAATTTGCTCATATTTTAAAAATAATTTAATTTTCATATTGCTCTATAAAATACTGTTTAATACTCTATTTACCTTACTCTATTTAACGTTTTAAAAAACGAATTTTTTTTTAAATGTCTTTTAACATCAGAATTTAAGGGTTATTCTAAAAAGATTTTAAGCTGCTCTTGCTCTGTATTTAAAATGTAAGTATTAAAAATGTAATTCGTATTTTTAAACCTTTGGAGTTTCAAAATTAATAAACAGCTTTAATGAAAATCAAATGATTTTTCAATTTAATTTTTATTTTTAAGTTTAAAATACATTGCTGTTATTTGCATTAACTTTCTAAATTTGTTGTTACAGGCATTTTTAATAACATTTTTAAATTTTTATTTATCTGTGTCAATAATATAGAAACATAATCTTTCAAATTATCGAATATAAATCATAAGTAAATTATACAGTATGATGTGTTTAACTATAAACAAAAATGCATTTCCTTATATAAATATATAATTCCTAGAAATAAAAAATCAAATAGATATGAATAGTTTTATGGGAACTCTAATAAATTCAAAATTTATTTGAAATACATCCCTTTTAATGGCTGATATCATTTTTTAAAAAATTAGATATTTTGATTTTTCTGAACTAAAAAAAGTTTTTAACGTTTAGACTTCAAATTAAAGTTGATAATCTCAAATGTATTGTTAGTTTTTTTTCTTTTGTTATTCTTAAAAAAATATGATCCGAACAAAATAACTATTTAGAGGGTTTGAAGGTATCCAGAATCCAAAATACTGTTTTGAAAATCGCTAATACATATACATGTACATATACATATAT
>JAPDSC010016820.1:0-19018 GCA_026290005.1 Latrodectus geometricus | reverse complement strand
TAAATTATGATTATTTCCTGAGTAAATATATATATATATATATATATATATATATATATATATATATATATATATATATATATATATATCATGATTAGAATATGTAAGCAACATTGCCTCAAAATAAAAAGCACGATAATCATAAATATTTAATTTTTCTAGATAAATTACAAATTTCAAAAATAAAAGTCCAACGATCATTCAATTACACTTTAATTAAGCTTCATATTTAATATAAAAACAAAATAATTGAAATAATTTTAGAAGCAATCTAAGGAGTACTTATTTGCTTATCGTCAACATAAAAATTAAAACCATAAGAATTTTCAAGAAGATATTTTATCTCCTTCCTAGGACATTTTTGCGAAGAGAATTTACATTCCCGTCACCCAAAAATTCATAATATTCCAATACTAAGAAAAACGAAAATAATTCAAATGATAAGTACAGTCGGTGAGTATGCAAATTATATACTTTATAAATGAATCTTTCTTGTCTGTTACAAATAATTATAGCCTTTCATAATTATGTGAAATAAAATAGAAAATGTTTTATATTATTACAGGAAAGTAATCAACTATTTGTTATAGTAGCATGTGGTGAATCAGTGCTTTCTAAATTAACTTCATTCCTACAAAGTCATATTGTAATTTAATCTAAAGAAGTTATCATTAAGCAATTAGTTTCCCGGAATGCACAAATTAGTTTTCTAACTATTCAGTACGCTTCTCAAAATATTTTAGTAATTTTGTAGTTTATGCATCATAAAATTAGCTTTATTTCTCATTACTAAGTCAAGAGAAACTGTTGTAAAACAAGTTTAATATTTGATGTCAAAATGAAAAGTTAAATATCTCCAGAGGAATATTAAGATTAATTTAATAAAATTTAAATTGTGATTTTAATTACGATATTTTAATATTTCATTGTTTTCATGTTGTTTGCACTTTATTTAGGTAATATATATTATTAAAAGGAAATAATTTATTTCTGTTTAAAAATATTGAACAGTAATTTTATTTTGATGGATTAAAGGAAATTTTTTTCTTTGTTTATCTCTTATATAGATAAAAATAAAAAGTTAATAACTTTTGTAATAAATGTAATGCATAAACTTATTGAGAACATTTTAATACATCAACATATTGAGAAAAATGCTTTTTTATATCAATGTATATGTTATGAAATTTAAAATAAGTTGTATAACTAAAAATTATTTCTGATGCAATTTATTCACTAGATTCCATTTATGATAATATTACCAAAGCATAATGGTCAATATTTTTTTTTAATTTAATACACACCGATACGTTTTTAGAAAGAAATTTTTTTTGCCTTTTTTTGGGAAAAATTATTTTTTATAGAATTTAAGTTAATAGTAAAATAGAGCAAGTTTTAAACAAGATTTAATTATTAGCGTGAAACTATTAATCAAAATTCACTGATAATAAAATAACATGAGAAATATTATTAATTGTGTTACATTAAGAAAAAATATTTGTTGTAACTTGTGTCTATTAGAAATAATCACCCACTGTTCAAATCATTAAATCGAAAATGCATAAGAAATTTTACTTTAAATAATTCTTCATTTGATTTATTTCTTTTTTTACGTTTTATATGTATATAACCATAATCAACATTCCCGGTTTATTGCTTATATAATCACCCTTTCTATAACTTTTCTGTTATTAAAGAATTGAAACTTCGAAGCTAGTACATTTGAAACATTTCATATTCTAATGTCCAATTCAGCATCCAGAAAGCATATCTGATCTGAATCATTTTATACAAATTTAGCATGGATTCCCTGTATAAATTTAGCATAGACAATCTATACACTATATGTATTATATGTATATGCATGATAGTATACATATGATGACTACATCAAATGAGATTCAAATTTTGAGAATATGTATAGATCAATATTACTGTCTATGATCATAAAAATGAATGAGATGAAAATATACTTTTCCATCATAAATTATTAAAAAAGTTTAAAGGGAAAAAAGACATATTAAAAATTTAAAATACATTATTATTCAACAATTTTCTACATAACTTTATATACACGATTTTTCATTTGATTAATTAGATTTGTGATAAAAAAATTTATTTCATTTATTCTTGATAGTTTTGATGATTCATTCATTTTCAACTCACTCAGTCAATCATACTGACCACTGTCTTCATACCTCTGACACGCTAAATGAAATATAACATTTTATGGAATAAAAGTGTAGACTGCTTATATGCATGTTATGAGCCATAATCTTTCTGTTTGAAACAAATATTGTTTGATTTTAATACGAAGCAAGTCTTATCATTCTCCTAAAATTTCCAATTTATCCTTCTGAAAGTCAATAAAGAATAACAAACTGTTAGTGAATCTGTGGATAAAAACAATAAAATCTACGCATCTAGGAAGTAATATCATTTCATAGTTTCTATGACAAGGAAAAGGTTCCCACATCATCAGAAACACCCTATTACTAATACCTAAAACGGAACACAGATGATATCTGGATAGGTTCCTAAATCTATTGATGGATTTATTAGAAAACAATGTCAGTATTAATTATTAATATGAGAGTCATTTAAAGGAATTTCCTCTGCATAGGAAAAGAAATTTTTAAGTAATGTTCCACCTGAGCTAATTTTATGAAACATTTTGTGTATTCTAATATTAATATTTTTAGATATAATTATTGCATTAATTATTGAATTTGATTCGTCACATTTTAATTCTGAGACCTTAAAGGTTTTACATTAAACGAGCTGCTCACAATTACATTATGTTTCAAATTTTTATTTTAGAATTTGTAACGTATAAATATACCACGCACAAAGAGATAATTTTACGCAAAAAGAAAATTTATTCATCATCAATATTTTCATGTTATCAATGGTTTAAATATATTTGATAAGAAATTATTTATTATCACATAAAAACAACCTCATTCTCCTGATATGTACAAAGTTAATTACGAAAAAATTTCTTTATTTGTTAAAACAGATAAATATAATAAATGTAACATTAATTAGGTAATGAAAATTTGAATATTTTTAATTTTTATTTATTTGATAAAATTATTTATTCTACACTACTGGCCATTAAAATTGCTACACCGAGAAGGCGACATGCTACAGAAGTGAAATTTATACGAAAGGAAGAAGATGCTGTGATATGCAAATGATTAGCTTTTCAGCGCATTCAGACAAAGCAGGAGCCAGTAGCGATACCTACATTGTGTTTAAATGAGGAAATTGTTCAGCCAGTTCCTCATAAACAAATTGCATTTGAACGTTGTTGCCTGTTGAAAAGTTTTTGTGATGCCTCGTTTAAGAAGGAGAAATTCGTACCAGCACGTTTCTGACCTTGATAAAGGTCGCATTGTAGCGTACCGGTATTGTGGTTTATCTTATCGCAGTATTGCTGCTCGCGTCGGTCGAAATCCAATGACTGTTAGCAGAATATGGATTCGATGGGTTCATGACGGTAATACGGAAAGCCATGCGGGATCTTAACAACCACCTATGACTAGCAGCCGAGAAGACAAGCATATTATCCGCATGGCTATAATGAATCGTGCAACCAGGTCACGATCCGTGAGTCAAGAAACGGGGTCGTTTGGAAGACAACAAGTGTCTGCAAGAACAGTTTGACGACGTTTGCAGCAGCATGGACTTTCAGCTTGGAGAACATGGCTGCGGTTTCCCTTGACACTGCGTCATAGACAAGAGCGCCTTCAATGGTGTGATCAACGACGAACCTGGGCGCACGAATGGCGAGATGTCATCTTTTCAGATAAATCCAGGATCTGTGTACAGCATCATGATGGTCGCATCCGTTCTTGGCGGCATTGTGGTGAACGCACACTGGCAGTGTGCATTCGTCATCATCATACTGGCCCATCACCTGGCGTGATGGTATGGGTTGCTATTGAATACACGTCTCGGTCACCTCTTGTTCGCATTGACGGTGCTTTGAACAGTGCACGTTACATTTCTGGTGTGTTACGACCCGTGGCTCAACCCTTTATTCGAGCCTTGCGAAACCCTAAGTTTCGACAGAATAATGCCCGTACGCATGTTGCCGGTATTGTACGGACCTTCCTTGATACGGAACATGTTCGGCTAAATCCCTGGCCAGCATGTTCTCCAGATCTTTCACCAATAGAAAACGTCTGGTCAATGGTTGCCGAGTGACTGGCTCGTCACCAAACGCTAGTCACTACGGTTGATGAACTGTGGTATTGTGTTGAAGCTGCATGGGCATCTGTACCTGTACATGCAATCCAATCTCTGTTTGACTCAATGCCCAGGCCTATAACTGTTGTTATTACTGCCAGAGGTGGTTGTTCTGGGTACTGATTTCTCAGGATCTATCAGGCCAAATTTTTTGATAATTTAATCACTTGTTATTTCTAGTATAATATATTTGTCCAATAAATATCATTTTGTTATCTGCATTTCTTCCTGGTGTAGTAATTTTAATGGTCAGTAGTGTACATCGCTTACTTTATTCGAAAATTATATAAAACAACTATATATATGTTCATAATTTCATACATTTTTTAAAAATTTAAACTATTAAAGTGTATTTTGAAAATTGATAATTTACCTTTAATATTCGCACAAAAATTCATTAAAATGCTGTAAATAGAAAGTTATAAAATAATTTATTTGTTTGGAAGAGAAGATTAAGTCATAAGTAAAAATGTAAAGAATAATAAAATCCAATATTTGACAATGTGTATATTTCACAAAATTTCATAAGAAAAAAAACATTTTTTTATGTCAAAATACCAAAAAATATAATATTAGAATATTTCTACCATACCATGCTATCAATACTATTTTCTAAGGAATATCAACAGAAAATATTTTCTTTTCTATGTAATCAATATTTAAGATCTCCCATATATCCTCGGAGTGATAGATGCATCAGTTCAATAGATGTAGATCCTAAAGCTTTACATATTTCGAAATAAATAACAGTTTGTAAAAGTAGACATGTATATGAGTTTGTTGTTATGGTGGAAATCCAGTTATAAAGCAAAGAATATTTTGATGTTCAAGAAAGACTGCAAAGTGCTGCAACGTATAATTCATATTTGATGTTGATTTAAAAATACTGATTTTTTTCCTTAAATTGAGAAAATGTTTAAAGTAAACTTGGTTGACTATCTTTATTATATCTGTTTAAAATACTTGGTTATTTACTGAAATAATATCAGTACCTTATTAATAATTTGTATATCATCAAATATTCTTATTATTTGCTTAATTTTATATTTAATTTTATGTTAATTTTATGTTTATGCTTAATTTTATTTTACGTTTTCTGAGAGAAATATTAATGTGATTTCTTGAGTTCACAGCAATTAAATACGTTACATTTTTACAATGGTTCTCTGCAGAGTTCTTAGAAAATTATTTTATCAAAATTCGATTACCATCAGAATTTTATTTTTCTAATCATTTTATTTATGGAGTCCTTTGAAGTATTTAAATATATCATAATTTTAAAATTTAATTTTTTTTTTCATTTTTTTATTTTTATTTTCAAACCATTGAAAATTGATAGCTTAACTGAATTATGAATTTTAATAAAGTTTGCTTCTTTTATATATTCAAAGTTCCTTAAATACTGAGTATTAAAGGATTTCAAAAGCAGAAAATTCTTTTAAAATTTGCCCGTTATCGTTGAACTCTTAGATTGTTTATTTTTTCCAGGTGACAAATGATTCATTTTATCAACCTAAGAAATTTGAATAAGTTCTATTTTGTAACATATCTTCCTCCTCATGAATGCTTTTTTCTCGTGATTTTATTCATCCGTCATATACATTTTGCATAGAATTATTCTTTATCTACACTTTTCTGACGTATAAAAATGCCTGAATGAAAAGTTTCTTCTCAATCTTTATTTGCACTTTAGATTTCTTTCGTTAAATGTTATTAAAACAAAAGATCCCCTTTTAAACAAACTTATCAAATTTTTGTTTTACTTGTAATTTTTATTTCAAAAATATATTTAAATGTTAGAGACAAACTATAATTTATAAATCTTAACTACCAACAAAGTATGTAAACCATTCATAAAAATAAGTTTTTCCAGAGAAGGAATTTTATAACTGTGCTTTTTATACCATTTTCTAAAGTAGTGATTAAATAAGAATTAGATACTACATCAAAATATGGATAATTTTAAAGTTTTCTTTAGAATAACAACTTCAACATTCTTTACTCTAGAAAAAATATCCATTAGTTTGCTATGAATGTGGATATAAATAATGTAACTAATTAAATTAATAACGATAACATAATTTGAAAAATAAATTATTGTTTAGAAATACTATTAATATGGGATAAATAGAATATTGGTAATCTACATTAAATATTATAAATGATAAAAATAACAAAGATAAATTTGCTCTCAATTTTTTCAGAAATCTTATAGCTTTTAATTCAATTTTGATTAAACATAATGTCATCATGAGACATTCAAATGGGACAAATAATAAGAAAATATTTTTTTTTATAATTTTTCTAAACTTATCAAAAGTGACAAATATTTAATTCATCTCATTTCACATTATAATAAATTACAATAAAATTCATTTAAATTAAACTACATAGTTTTAAGTTACATTGGAGCACTGTTATTTACTGAGTTTTACTGAGTTAGTTGGGAAGAAATATGTTACTATTATCACACTCATATAGTTTATTATTAGCTTCCTAAAATAATTATATAAACATAGTTCGGGCATTAAATTGGAATTTAAAATGCAGTTTTTGTATGATTTTATGGGAGATTTATTTTTTACTTTAATAGGAATATATTAAAAGTAACAATACAAACAAATTAAAAATACGAGGATTATGAATTAAATAGTGGTAACTTAATCTTGAAATTAGCAGAAAGGCGGGCATGCTCAAATAGGATATGGGAGCTGTGAAGTGGCACTTTTGTCGATGTGTAGGGTGCAAAACACAATCGATCTACTAAGGGAAATTGTGTGGCGCTAAAGTAAGTAGTTTTGTTTCCATCGCTCTAAAGCATGTTTTCAAAAGGTGATCAGTGGTAATGGCATAAAAGAGAGATTGTCCGTGACAAAAATGCAACAAAATGTTATTAAGGATTAGTGGAAGCCTGTGTCACAAATGCTTTACCGTATAGGGCTGAAACACGATGGGTTCAATCATTTAGTTCCTGTTGGAATAAGACTGTGGATTTGCAACGCATAGGTCGGTCCTCCATTCCTGAACAGCAGTTGACATCCTGAGTGGTCTCCTTACCATAGACCACCAATGAACTGCCCGAGAATTATCCTCAGAGGTTGGTTTGAGTCATCAAACGGTGAGGCGAATAATGAAGAAATCTCTCAACATGAGGAAAATTGCTTCCTGCTGGGCTCCACGTTGACTAATTGAAGTACAGAAATATCACTGGTATGCAGTAGCTGGCACCCACTTGGAGAGATACATTTCTGCTAAGTATTGTCACAATTGATGAGACATGAGTACGATCTTATGAGCCTGAATTAAAGCGTCAATCAAATGAGTGGCATCGCTACGCCTACAGAAATATTATTCGTAATGAAAATAAAATTTTTATAGTTTATCTGAAATAGAAAATTATTTTTTTTCATACCTTGCAACATTATACCATAAATGAAATTTTAACTGATGATTAGTTTCTTTCTATAATTACATTTAGTAACCAGTTAAAGTAAAAAAGACAAATTTGGCAATCATTCAATGAATCTTATTAGACAGTATGATTTTTTGAGAAAAATTGGTGGAATTAGCCTTCATATGTAAAACAAGAATCGTTAAAAAGATAAAAGACTTTAATAAAAATTTATATTCTAAGAAAAACGTCTTACGGAATTTAACAAGTTGTCATCATTATATATTGTGTGTGTCAATATGAGCACACGTGAGAAAAAGTACTTTTTTCAGCAGGGAAAAAATTAAAAATATTGACTGATTTTTTTTTAATTTAGTGTTATAGTAACATACAAGATTTTGAATCAATTAAAACACTGTGCTATATATTGTAAAGCAACTCACAGGACTTCAAGGTAGTAAAATAAGTTTCATATCAAATTTATGAGCAGAACGTGAACTTAAATAAGAAACGTGCTTTTCTTCGAAAGAAGAAATTTAATTCGTACACTTGTTATTATAAGAAAATATTTTTTTCATGTATTCATCTGAATTATTTAATTAGTTTCATTTTTTTTTCTTTTTTTGCTTTTTGCCACAAAAATATCATATCAATATAAAAAAAGCATCTAGTCATCAGAATGCATAAAAATACTCAAAATTGTTTACAATTTCAGTTTAAAAATATATAACTGAAAAATATCTTTAATTTAAAAATATATATATTCAAACTATTCTAATTATTTTGATAACACTGAATAAAACATTTCCTAAATAAATCAATACCTACCGCAATTTTCCTTTTCAAAATCATTCAGTTATTTTAATTGACTTTCTTATATAATTTCGAATGAATTATGATTGTTTAAATGTATGGCGTATTTTAAATATTGCAATCTACAAAAATTCATAGTAAAATAAGTAAGGACTTAACTAATCTCAGAAAATTATTAATAAAAGTAATAGCTCCAAACATAAAGCAGTTTATGAATTACAAAAATCATGCATTGTGTTTGAAAACGGTTAAAATTTCTACATATTTTTAATAAATATGTTTTGCTAAAGTTTATAATCAGCAACTTAATTCTTTAAACATCAATAAGCAACTGATAACGTGTTATTAAGTTGTTAAAATTATTTTTTTAATTATTACGTCATTATTATTCACTTAATTCAAATCATGTTTAAAAACAAAAAAGATAATTAATTTCAGCAAACAAAATTTTACTTTTAATAAACAAACATTTATTAAATAATTATAGAACAAAATTTATGTATAATTTAAATTAAATTAGAGAAAAAAAATTATGATCATTCAGTATTAAATTTTGCATCAGTTTATTAAATCCAATTTATTAGCAAACTACCTATTTTATTGAACACGCATAAGCGATAGCTAAATAATTGAGATTATGAAAGAAGTGAATTGGAAGGTGTTTTCCAGACAAACATATCAAAGATATAATTTTTCTCAGACAATTCTTATGCAATTTCAATTTTACAAGCTATTATTTAGTTTACAAATATGATATCTTTCTGCATTAAATTCTTAAGTATAGTTCTTGTATAAAAATTTTTCAAGTTAATGATGTTCTCACTCGTCATAACATTTTTCAATGAAAAATATATGTAAATTTGGCAGTAGAATATAAGATAGTAAAAAGAATTCTAGAAAAAATTAGCGTCAGATATTCTTAAAAGTTTCGTTAATTGCAGTATGATATCCATGAATTCACTCATAGACTTATATTAATTATATGTAATAATGGTTTATGAACTATTGAAAAAATTACTTTATTAATTTATTTGCTTTTATTAGTTCTTACTTGAAAAGTTCTTGAAATACATCAAATCAATTCCTTTTGAAATAAAATTTATATTGATAAATTTAACTCATAACATTGTGATAAATTTAACGGATAACATAATGTTTTGATTAATATACATTTCTTAAATTTAGTAACCAGTAGTTTTTGAAAATTCAATATTTTTTATCAAGAAAAGTCAATTTAAGACATTTTTTCTTCAAAACAATGCTACAAAGAATCGCAATTATTTTAGGATTAAATATAATTTAAGAATATATTGGAAATGTTATGGACCAAAAAAAAACTTATTCCCAAGATTATATTTAATTAAAACTAATAATGCACTTTTTTTAAATAAAAACCATTATATTTATTTTTATTTTATGACTTAGCTATTATTTTGCTTATATTTTAAAAATGCATTTAAGTATCCCTATTAAATTATATAAGTAATTTTAAATTAATCCCTTTTATTTACAAAATTCAGATACATTTAAATAGCTAGAGTTGAACAAAATAAATTTCTTATTCATCAGAATTTCTCTATTACTGCTACATAATTTTTTCAATAAAATCTTTCAGTTATATAAGCAACAGATTTTTTCTTAATGAAAATAATTCAGATTGTAAACATCAAAATATAAAAATTAAATTATCAGCAAATATATTCAGTATATTTTTCTTGCTCTTCTATTTTCAGAAAAGCTTTATTAGTTGCTTTTGAATATTATAAACAATATTCAACATTAAAGTAGGAAAGAAGTTGCATATTGCTTGAAATAAAAGCAAACTATTTGATGAAAAATACAAATTATCTTACTATATTTTATTACTTATAGTTATGCTAATGCGTATACTGTTAGTTAAAAATATGATAAAAAAGTAATGGTTTTCCAATTTTAAATTCTATATCTATCGTTTTCATTGCAAAATTAGAAACAAGTTTTTCATATAATCAATTAATTACTCATAAACTAAGTAAATTAGATTTTCAAAAATAAATATATTCAAAGTAATACATAAGTCTAAATATTTTAGCAACGAAAAGATAATGAATTGCATAAAATGTTTACTTAGAATCCAATTATAAAAAGAAACTTAATATTTTATTTTGGCACTTATTAAGAATGTATGTATTTCAAAATATACAGAATGTGTTACATATAAAAATGTTATTCTAACTCTAGTGATCAGACTCTTATCTTTCATTTATGGATTCTTAAAAAAATTCTACATTTTACATTAAATGATAAATTAAATTTCATACATAAAAAATGCAATGAATTTTCTAATTTATCGTCCCAGAAATATAGAGAAATAACAAAACTATATTGCAATTTTAAAAAGAAATGTATAAAAAAATGCTTATTAAAACCACAAAGAAAAACAACCATTTTAAAACGCTTATATTTATTTAAGGTAATGTATTTTGCTAACCCATAAACAAATTATAATAATTTGATTTTACATATAAGATTCAAAATATTACAATTGATTGATTAATAATTTATGTGGTAGTTATTTTTAATATAAATATTTTCGTATAGTTTAAAACATTAGTGTTATTGTCAAAAATATGAGGAAGAAATGTTTCTCATGAATTTTTTTTTATCGAAATGACACAATACATGTAATTTATTAATATAATGCACAGAATATTTTATTTTATAGGTTAATGCTGGAATGATCTCTCTCTCTCTGTGTGTGTGTGAAAACTTTAAAATTTTAATTCCATCCAAAAGTAGTTTAATTTTCCCCATTTCTTTTCCACTTGATATTCATGAATTATGAGTTTTACAATTCATTTTTGAATTCTTATATTTTTCATAAGACTATTTCTACAGATTTTTTTATTCATGTAAGACATATCTTTTATTTTGAATATTAGAAAAACAATTAAATAGTTTCATTAAACGTTAATAGCTTTATAATAGTTCATATTGTAAGAAAGGACAAATAACATGATCAAGATTTTAATTATGGTGAATTCCTATGGTAAATTAAATAACATACTTTGAGCTTATTGAAGCTCAATTTGCTTCAATTTCCTTTCCGGAATATGAGGATTCTTGCAGTAGATGTCTTGTGACCATGGTAATTTAACATGCTACAGTTGTGTGAAACATGGTGAAACTTTTATTCCCTTACGGTTAAAACTTTACAATTAAATTTGAATTTTTCTTTTGGTTTGCCAACATTATTCTCGCTAATTACTTAAGTCATATCTAAGGAAAAGGAAGTTAAAGAAGAACAATTTTTCTGAATCTTTTTTCATGATTTTTATAAATATTTTATTACTAAACTAATTATTATTAATCTAAAAACAACTGTTAATAATTTTTAATATGATAATAAAATATTACAATCAATTTACTTTAATCAGAGCAACTAACATTTAAATGAAAAGAAAACATTACTTTCAATACAAATGCATCTTTTCTGTAATGTTTCTTCTTATACTAGCAAAATTTTCTAATTAAGCAAGGTCCTTTGTATAAGACTTTTTTAAGCTAATAATTAAAAATTAGTCTATATTTAAAAATTAATATAAGCATTTTTCATGGTTAAAAGCAAAATTCCTTATAATATTTAATATCATATTAATATAATTATTTTTTGTAATAATGTATAGACTTGCATCGTATGTAGCTGATGTTTTTATAATTAATGAAACCTAAATACATCTGCAATAAATAAATGATTTTTGATTATATTGCTTCCATGTAACTAACAAGCATTCATTAAAAAAATTTTCAAAGATTTTATAAAAATATAGCAGAAACATAAGTTACTTTATTATAATATATTACTTATTTTATTAACTAATAAAAAATAAAATATTGTTCGTAAATTATAGGATTTAGTAGAATTCTGTAATTTTAATTCTAAACGAATTATTGTATATAAAATTGAATTTGATTAATTGATTTTTCAATTAAGCTGATAACAGGTGATACAAATAATAATTTATTTTTCCATTTTTTTATGTTGAATGAGGGAAATATCATTATTTTATCTAAACCAGCATGAAGTTGGGCATTCTTAGAATAGATTTTATTAAAAAATCAATAAAAATATTTCCTTTGTTAATTCAAAAAAGCTAGTATATATTTAATACGATAACCAAAAAGTATTCTTCATAATTGTTATTCATTAATTCTTATCTCCCTATTCAAATATATCTTAAAATTTCTTACTGTGATAAATCCTTCAGCTCCTGGCCTACATTCTATACACTTATCATTAATTGAAAATGATATTCTTCAATTAATTATTCATTATAAATTGTGCAGTTATTTGAACCAAATACCAAGCATCCCCCTATGAAAAATAAAATCTTTTGGAAACATTTTGTTGAATAATTATTATTCTATTGTCATAACGTATCTTAATTACCAATCATGACTCCTCATCACATTAATTTTCATCTAAATAAAGGGTTGTGCAATACATTATTTCACGAAATAATATCCCTAATTCATAAATTTGAAATATGAGAATGCTTGTATTATAAAAGGACAAATTAAGAGAACTATTTGATTGTACGATGTCAGTAATTCTAAACTGTCTAAGGAATGTGAATTAAATGTAATATAAGGTTATAATTAAAACTAAATTGATCCATATATTTTTATTGTCAAACAAATTCAAAGGATTCAGAAATGCGCCATTGTATTTTCAAATATATTATTTTATTGAATAACAACAGAACTTATAATTCTATAAATGTCAAAATATATGATAATTTTTATTAAACATTTAAAAAAGACATTATTGTAAAAATATCTTTAAATACCTATTTATAATAAGTTTAGAAAATAGATTATCTATTAGCTGAACTGTTTTCAGAACTTATTATTGTTGCGAGATATTTATATTAATCAAATCAAATTATTTCATTGAATGAAATTTGAATGAAAAGAAATTACCTTTACTTAATATTTTATATCATATGGAAATTTAATATTTTTAACAAATTTGATGAATTTCATTAAACACATTTTTAAATTTAGAAAAGATTGCAAAGAGTGATATATATCAATACATTTCAATCGAAGAATTCAATCGAAGAATCATTTATGAACTCCTATTTAAAAGTATCTGTTGCTTTCATTAATATTATTTATGTAGATAAGAAAATGACATTAATATACAGTTTTATTATTATGTTATACGCATTTATAAAAGATTTAAATTATTTAAACTATTTATCAGCATTTATAACTAGTAATCTTTCAAAACTAAATGCTAAAAAATCATTATTAAATCATAGTTTCATGTATTATATATATTATCATAATTTTCTTAATAAGTTTTATCTTTTGAAATTTTATGAAATTGGCTTCTTATGAAGATTAACATAAATTTTTATTAAGTTATGAATTTGTAAAGTTGTAAATTTTAAGTTATAAAACTGTAAAGAAAATCACATGTCTTATTTCTGTAGTTAGCAAGCATTTAAACTATTTTGCTGTATTGCACTTTTTTTTTTTTTTTTTGGTTTATATACTTATCTTTTAGAATGAAAGAAATTTTGTTTATATTAAAATCAAGATGAAATACATTTTATTTACTTTTACGACACTAATAATTTCAAATTTTTATATTGTTCATATAAATTATCCCAATTCGGTTTAATTTCTCAGGGGGGTTCAATTAAATCGCCATCTATTTTATTTTATAATACATTTAATGTTTTAACAAAATACTTAATTAAAAACATTTAATAAATATATTGAATTCAGAAAAGAGTGATAATTTTTTAAGGGTTGAAAAAGATTTTAGTGTTTTATAAGAATCAATATTTCATATTTATTCTTTTTTAATTGTTTTTAAAATATTAGAAAGTAGAATTCCTATAACTATCGATATCAAAATATATGGTTTTTTTATAAAAATATATTAAATACCCCAAATGCTACCATTGTATTCGTAATAAACAAAATGAAATATTCTGCATAAGACAAATACGCTTAATAAAAACCTTGTGTTACGCATTTACTTGTTTAAAGTGTGACAACTAAGGAAACTGTTTCGTTATTTGTGTACGTAAAAATTTATGAGAGATTTACAGTTATAATGTCTACCATAAGCAAAGATGTTAAATTTTAAACTTGTAAGTCTTAATTTGCAATTAGATTTTAATGAGTAGTTCAATTTTTTCATGGTATAGGGAAGCGTTTGCATTTTATTGTAATGTTGCGAAATGTCTCAGTCTCAGGTTAATCAATGTTACCATCACAAAATTAAGGTCTTAAAAAAATTTAAAAAAGTTTGATATATATGTAAAAGGACACATCACCAGTAAAAATGAAAACTTTTGAAGTATATCAAAAGAATTTTTAATGAAATTATTTGCAGTGAGATAGTTATAATAATTAAAATAACAGGTACAATATCCTGTAATTGCAATATACGTATTATGCTTTAATTTGTAAATTGTACTTACGCACATATAACAACAACGAAGTTATTGCAAAATATATTACTGATTTCCTTATTTAACTTATTTAACAGTTTTTTCTAATTAAAACATTTTTTTTCATATCATTTTAACAAAAAGTTTGCTTCTGATGTTAAATAAATCTTGAATTAAAGATATATATATACATAGATTTCGAGTTTTTAGAGTTTAGAATATATTTTTAAATTCCATGTTGTTATAATAATTATATTATGGAAAATATTCAATTTTTTACCCGAATGAACAGGATTATAGTTTTACAGAAAAATGATATCTTGGAATAAACAAATTTATTTAAAATCGAATTTTTTAATACTTTTTAAATTCCTCCATTATATATTTTGCTGTTCCTATTATAATAACATGTCCAAATTTTGGCCTCTGGTTTCATTTTCCATGTATCTATATTTCTATACATATATATTCTAATGCATTTTTCAGTCACCAATATAATTTTCCAATCAAAGAGTTTGTGTATTCTCTGTTTAGTAGATACACGTAGCTCAATAAATTTTACTTTTATTCCTTTCTCTCATTTGGTACCAATTTTCTTAATTTTTTTCTCTGGCTTATAAAAGATCAAAAATAATTTTTGAGGCATTTTTCAGAGCATGACGAATTGTTTATACTAATGAAAATTGCCTTCTTTGCACAATTATTTTAAATTCTAATATCTAACTTATAGTGGAAGATTATTACTTCCTTAGTCATTTATGAATATATCAGCTGCTTCGTAAGCTCGAAACTAAAATTCCTCTCTATTATTCGAGACGATTTCTACCCAAGAAAAAATTAGGATTTTTTTCTGCAATTGTCTTTTGATAAATTTTCTAATCAAAGCAATGACGAATAAAGGATTTTTTATATGACATCTTCCCCCATTGAAATTTGAGATTTATCATTTTTCTCACAACTTCAATGCATTTTTTAAAACCCTAAACTTTTATCCATAGCATGGTAATATAACAGCTGTCTAATATTTCTCAAATCATATCATATAAGATATGTTTGAACATAACAATTTTTTTATTACATTACAGGTTAATAAATATATTATAATTACAATAAAAATTGTTCTAAAAGTTTAAGCTTAAAAATATGAAATTGTTATAGAAATCAAACACAATTTTTTTTCAATTAAACCATGTGAGAACAATAAAGTTGTGTTATTTAAAACATCACTTCCGATCATAAACATTCAATGGTTGACTTTGAGAATTTAATGACTGTATTTAAAATATCTAACTTAAGTAGTCAACGTAAACAGACAAGAGTCACTTTGTTTATAATAATTGCAAAATAAAGATATATATATTCTAAAATTGTTTATAATGATTTCTTATAAATTGTGTAAAATACATAATTTGTTTTCTGCAAAATTGCATTCTTTACATTTTTGAAATTATTTAAGTTCTTCCCAGTTTAACATTCTGTTAAATTTTATTAAAGAGCAGTTATTCTTAAACAACTAAAAATTATATTTCCATTTAGAAGCGCAACGAGTATAATATGAATTTTCAAAGTTCTATTTTTTATAAATTATAAATTTATTTTATAAAGATTAATTTATTATTTAATAAAAAAATTGTGAGAAGTTGATTAACAAACAAGCAGGTAAAGAGAATTTATTTTGCAAAAAAATATATGAGAGGCGAAATTTCAAACGTTACTAAAACTAATATTTGATTTATCATAAAAGGAGTGGATTTAGAAAATTCTCTTCTGAAAGGGAAGAAAAAATTGAACGCATTTTTTCTGATAACTAAAAAACCATTCATTTACATTAACATAAATATTTGAAGAGGCAAAATATCTTTTATAATGTAATTTCAGTGCAAATCAAATGACCGTCAAAGTTTTTATAAAAAATCAGTTTTCTGGTACATGATTTTTTAAAATACATAATGTGTTATTTTCATCATTTGTTATATTAATATATTCAGGTGTCCATTGTTGCTCATTTTCTATGATAAATTATTTAATGAGCCTAAAATGTACAAAAATGCAAAATCATATTTGTTATTTTGCAATAATTATGACTGAATATTTTATCTTTTTTTAATTAATATATTTCAAAACGCAAAATTCAATCAAGGAGTTTCAAGGAGTTTTCAAAATAATTTTTTTTTTAATTTTACTTTCCTTTAAGGCCTAGTAAGGCAGTGTTCTTATGCATATATTACGTTGAGATGTCTCTCAACCACTTTGAGAAAGGAAGATGGACATTGCCCTTCTGCCTTCAACGTGTACGTGTGAAAGTAGATGTTTGTTAGTTTTCTTGGAACTCCCCTTGGGACATGTGAATACGGCATACTCTATATAAAAACTTACCTAAGAAGGCTGTTCACACGGTGGGGATTAAAATGTTTTACATTTGCCTTCAGTAATTACACTACTGCCATTAAAATTGCTACACCAGGAAGAAATGCAGATAACAAAATGATATTTATTGGACAAATATATTATACTAGAAATAAAAAGTGATTAAAATTTCAAAACATTTGGCTGGATAGTTCCTGAGAAATCAGTTCCCAGAACAACCACCTCTAGCAGTAATAACAGCAGTTATACTCCTAAGCATTGAGTCAAACAGAGAATGGATTGCATGTACAGGTACAGATGCCCATGCAGCTTCAACACGATGCCACAGTTCATCAACCGTAGTGACTGGGATTTAATGACGAGCCAGTCGCTCGGCAACCATTGATCAGACGTTTTCCATTGGTGAAAGATCTGGTGAACGTGCTGGCCAGGGCAACAGCCGAACATGTTCCGTATCAAGGAAACTCCGTACAATACCGGCAACATGCGGTCGAGCATTATCCTGCTGAAACGTAGGGTTTCGCAGGTCTCGAATAAAGGGTAGAGCCACGGGTTGTAACACAACAGAAATTCAAAGCACCGTCAATGCGAACAAGAGGTGACCGAGAGGTGAATCCAATGGTACCCCATACCATCACGCCATGTGATGGGCCAGTATGACGATGACGAATGGACGCTGCCAGTGTGCGTTCATCACGATGCAGCCAAACACGGATGCGACCATCATGATGCTATACACAGAACCTGGATTCATCTGAAAAGATGACGTCTCGCCATTCGTGTGCCCAGGTTCGTCGTTGATCACAGCATTGAAGGCGCCCTTGTCTTTGACGGAGTGTCAAGGGAAGCCGCGGTCATGGTCTCCGAGCTGAGAGTCCATGCTGCTGCAAACGTCGTCGAACTGCTCGTGCAGACACTTGTTGTCTTCCAAACGACCCCGTTTCTTGACTCACAGCTCTTGACGTGGTTGCACGATCCATAATATGCCTGTCTTCTCGGCTGCTAGTAATAGGTGGCCGTTGAGATCCCGCATGGCGTTCCGTATTACCGTCCTGAACCCATCGATTCCATATTCTGCTTACAGTCATTTGATCTCGACCGACGCGAGCAACAATACTGCGATAAGATAAACCGCAATCCCGGTACGCTACAATTCGACCTTTATCAAAGTCAGAAACGTGCTGGTACGCATTTCTCCTTCTTCCAACGTTCAAATGCAATTTGTGTATGAGGAACCGGCTGAACAATGCTTTCATTTAAACACAATTTAGGTGTCGCTACCGGTGCCTGCTTTGTCTGAATGCGCTGAAAAGCTAATAATTTGCATATCACAGCACCTTCTTCCTTTCGTATAAATTTCACGTCTGTAACATGTCGCCTTCTTGGTGTAGCAATTTTAATGGCCAGTAGTGTAAGTTGTCCCCAAAGCGGTATAGGGATAAATAATTTTCGTTTTACATTTTTCAAATAATTTAGTACATTTCAATGAAAGAAAAACTAATGGTTTTTAAATTTCTTTTTTTTTAACTTTAAATTAATTATTTGAGAGATTTTATTCCAAAAAGACTTTGAACAATAAAGACATTTTATAAAGTTATGAATTTTTCTCCAAACAAAATACTTTTTAAAATAAATGGTATTCAAAATCTTAAAATTGAATTATAAATAAAATTTTATAATTTCAAAATTTTGCAATGCATTTGATACAGTAATTTCCCTGATTACATATATAATTACACAA
>JAPDSC010016819.1:5857-20143 GCA_026290005.1 Latrodectus geometricus | reverse complement strand
TATATATATATATATATATATATATATATATATATATATATATATATATATATATTAAGTCTTTTAACTCTTTTAAATTTCAACAACAAAAGTGGTTTTCCTAATATCTAAAAAATATTTTATTAAAACAAATCAATCTTAATTACAGATAGATGTTTATAATTTAATTATTAATTCAGTGTAATTTTTTAAATCAATATGGTAAATTCGGAAAAACCTATTCAATGTAATCTTACATGGAAACAATTTATAAAGATTAAGTCTTCACGATTGCAAATGAAGCAACTAAAATTTACTAGTAAATGGCATTTACATTTTCACGCAATTTCTCGAAACAAAGATTCAAAATTGTTATTATAAAAATTAAAGTAATTATTCGAGTAAATAAAAGTACCTTTTAAAAATAATATTAGTCTCAATATGTAAATGAATATATAAATGGTATACGCAATTTGAAATACATCAAGGTTTGATTGCAAATAATTTTTGCATATCTTTTCAATATTTTGAATACTATAATTATATATTTGTATTTCATCTGACACAAAGTTTTTTAATTTTATTTCTGTAGCTATTTTTGTATTAGGTATGAAAATTATCTTATTTATTAAAGATTTTATAATTCCAGAATCGTAATAATCGAGAAACTACTTAGAATGTTGTGTGTTTGGATTCTATCAAAAATTTCATTTCTAGTTAAAATTTAAGTATATATTTTCTTCATACATATTCAGCTGCTCATAAACTTAATAAATTTTTAACTATAACGAATGAAAACATAATACTTATTTGGGAAAAGCCTACAGTTAATTTATAGAATCAAGGAATGAAAAATTAGAAGTCCACAGAGTAGAAACTTTTATATGCTTCGCATACTTCAAAATATTTTTCGACAAAATCATAATACTCGAAATTAAAACATTATTAAAAGCTTTTTCCAAAAATTTATAAAAAAAAGTGACAGTTAGAAAGATTAATTGTGGTATAAGGAATTGTCTTTCTACCAAACATTAATGAGACACATCGAAAATCGTCTTCGGCTTTTAATAGTTTTATTATAATTTAAGTTTTAACACTTGAATTCTTGATTGAAATTATTAACTTGCAAATTATAATCGAAAATACAAAATATTATTAGGTTGGGGAAAAAGAAATCCATTATTTTTACGTGAACTTTTTGTAACTTCTTTTGGATTCACTTTGTAAAAAGGTTTAAAACAGCTTTCATGTAGATTTTTAGGTCTTGCGCGTTACGACTGTTGACACGCGGTTAACTTCGATCATTTTTGATATTTTATAGACATTTTCGACGATGCTGTATCCACATGCGAGGTGCATCTGTAACATCAAAAATACCCAAACGGAATCGACGAAACAAAAATTGTACGTAACTGGTTGTTACAGTCTTATATAGGACGATAAACACCTTTCACAATTTTAGCCACCCGGCTATCTTTTTCGCCGTTACAAGAGAGAAATGAAAATGTATCGAATTTCCTGTTTGTTGTCTTCCATTTTTAAAACCTTGTACTCGTAACTGAGTTAATCAAACAAAAAACCGCAAGAGGATATTTTAGTGTCGAATGTCACCTTTCCAACGAGCATAAATCTGAAATTGTTTGATATATACCTCACGAGATATCGATCACTACAGACGTCTACCGAAAAAATAATGGATAACTTTTTCCCCAACCTAATATTTGGAAGAAAGTGCTGTAAATAATAGAGAATTATAAATCGGATGGCTGATTATACGTACTTAACACCAGAAGGAGAGTTCAATTGTAATGAAATCTAATTATTAAATAAGAAATAATATATTTGTACAGTATTATGTTAAACTTTCTGAAATAATTTTCCATTTTTACTGGGTTTTCATAAGTATTTACTTAAACAGCTTTTTCCAAAGTTAATAGTAATAAATTCAATTGACTATATTTTCCCTTTTTATATTATTATTACAATGATTAATATATTTTGAAGAAATTATTATGATTTATATAATATATTAAACCAAAAAAGATTATTTCCTTTTATTTGAAATTCCATAAAGCAGTTACTCTTAGTGTTCAAATTGAAACATGCCTTCTGAACGAAGTGTTTTAATCTATTTTTCTTGTGTTATAAAGTGTACTCAATCACGGTATAAAAACAAACCACATAGACAATGTGTAAGCTGTCAACATTCTTAAAAACAACTGATGTTGGAAGGACCAGGAGATAAATTTAAAATTCCATTTAAAATTCACAACACTGAGAAATAAATAATCAAGCTATGAAATCACTTCTGTTCAATAAATTATTGCGTAGAAATGTTTTGTTGCTGCCTCCAAAAAAGAAAAAAAAATTACTTAAGTGAAAGGGATGTCTTTGACAATCTCATATTGTCTTCTGTCGGAATCAGACGATCAATGAATCAAATAATCTACAAGCTACTTGAGTTTATAATTTTAAAAACAAAATTGTTTCTGAGAAATATTTATTTTAAACTTATATTATTTTTTCTGGCATAAGAATCATATTGTTTATCTGGCAAAATAACAAAGTGACTCACTGGAAAACCACACAGCTTCCATTCTTGATTTAGAACAAATAACTATTTTTAAAGTAAAAAAAATGTGCAAAAGTCAAATTTAGAAATAAAATGTATTAAAAAAATCAACCAATATCAAACGTGAATTGCGCTAGGAATATTTAATGAAAGCAATTTATGCCAAATTTCTACATATAATTTTTTAAAAACTTGTTCCTAGCAGTATGTGAATGAATTTAATATTATTCCTCTAAAATCTAAAGCAAGAAAAAAATACATTATTTTTAAAAATTTCTTAAATAATTGTATTTTGTTTGATTAGATTGTTACGAAACAATGCTAGTGTCTTTTACATTAAATCACTTTATTCAATAAGATGTTCTTTTTTTACTTTGTTTACTATGAAGAGTTAGTGACAAATATCTTTGTTGTATTTTCTTTTATGCAAAGTACTAATTCGTTGGCCCTAAAATTTATTCATATTAATAACAAAGAGTTTAATTAATAACTTTTTCGTTTAATAATTTTTATTTTATGTGGTTTGAAGTTCGTTACATCAATTAATTATTACGAAATAAGTCTTTAAAAATTCACACTTCTATTCATATATATAATTAAATTAAAACATTTTATTGTTAGTAAAGTGTTTACTATATTAATTTTAATGAATATATAGTATCTTAATAATCCTAATAAATATATATGACCTTAATGATCTTTATCATCTTATTATGATTGATATTTATTTTTTATAATCTTTATAAATATACAATAGGAAAAACAAAAAGTTTTTATAAATTTAGAGTATAAGTTTAATTGAAGGGTTTCATATTAACAAAACGTTTGTGATAATACTAAAGATGTTTAAGAAAACGAGAAATCATTTTAATAAATATAATAAAATTATGATCTTCTGCTAAAAATATAAAAAAGTAACATTATTTCAAGGACATATCAGTATAATTAATTAGTTTTAACAAACATGCATTGGATAAATGAATTAAAAAAAAATAGATCTAAATTAAAGCATCTATCGTTGTTATTGTTGGGATCAAAAAGAAGTATGCGTATGTTACTGTCAAAAGATTAAATTTACAGAGATCAACCACACTGTTCAGAATTAAAATCATGTCCTTCATACTAATCAAATTTTCTTCACAAGAGATTGATCATAATAAACATTTTGTGTTAATAATAATAATCCATAACATTAAAGTAAACGAAGGAAATTTCCATCTATACAATTTGTTAAAAACTTAACGGTTATTTTTGTCAGCATTACTTGAATATAACCCATAAATTAGCAAATACTCATGCTTCTGAAAAGAAATTTGTAAGATACAAAAATATATATATTAATAAAGCTCTTTTTAATTAATGAAATTCTAGCATTTACATTAGTAGAATGTTGTTTTTTGGCCAAAAAATTCGCTTTAAAAAATACTTGTAATTCAAATACTTGAAAAATTTAAATACATAATGATTAAAATATAAAAATTTAAAATATTTTTAATTTTAAAAATAGTGTGAAATAATACGAATGACCAAAATATTTTTATAAAACTATGGATAAGCGATAACATTTTTTAGTCCGTTTCAAAATATATATTTTATCAACATTTAAGTTATATCGCTAAATTAAGAAATCGTTGGAGAAAAATTCTTTTATAAAAATTAAGAATGCTTAATATTAAACCAAACAGATTATTTATTTCATAGTCATTTCCCTACATATATATTATTATATTATGTAATTAATAATAATGTTTACGTAACAATCATAACATACTAGTTATATTAAAAGACAACAAAATATATTTTCACATTTTATAAATCCCTTCTGTTCTGTTCCAAAATTCTTCAGTTCCGTAAATGTTTTTGAGCTACCATTTATTTTGATTCTTGTTCTATTGAAACAAATGTTTCGAAAAAATAATTTCACAATTATACCTATAGCAGAGAAACCACTATTTGATACATTTATATCAAAGCCTGCATGAAATAGTTGGGTAGGCAAGTTGAAAATACACGCAATTCAAATATTATAAGTTGTCAGTGAATAAAATTCATTAAAACAATCGCTTCCGCCCACGTGTCTCATTGTGATTCTGCAAATAAGCACTTCTAACCATAAACAATGCAACAAATTTAAACAATTGAATAGTCTTATTTGTTACTATACTTTTCAAAGTCCTTTTTTTATTTGGATTTGCCAATTAAATGAATTTATATTTCACATAATGTGGCTAGGGAAAAATATATTTGTTCTAATATAATTTAGATAAAATTACATAGTCACTTTCCATTGCATTATTTCATCATTACAAATCGTAAATATTATAGAAAAAAAGAAACATTCTAATGGCATAATTAAAATAAAAAAAAAAAGATGCTGATGGTTCTCTGAAAAAAATATTAATGGCTATTACTCCATAATTTGTCCGCTAAACCTCCTAAATCAATATGTGATAAAAAATTTTATACAAGTAAATTAATTTTTAAGAGTATTCTTCTATGTAAAACACTTCCACAATTATAAATGACTACCCTTTTGAATATAATTTTTAGAAGACGGTCTCTGACGGTTCCAGTCAAAGCTGTGACACATCCATTTTCACCATCAAGATAAATATTATGTGACGTAATCGTATCTTGCAGAGAGTGCAAAAATAAAATAAAAGAGCTGTGCTACCTGTGACGTGGGTGTGACGCTTCTGGTTCCACCCCCAGACTTCTGACGTAGAGCGTCATTTTCAGCTTCTGCTCTGGCAAGATCTTCTTTCAATTCTTTCACCTCTTTGCTCAAACTGGATGTCAAATTCCGAGACAAATTCAACTCCTTTTCGAGCTCCTTGAACTTACTTCTGTCCACATCTTGTCGAACAGCCGCCTGGTATTCACGGACCTTAGAAAAAATCATAATAGATATGAACAATTAAACATCAATACAATTAAATTTATTTTCAATGCAGAATTCAGAAATTTTCCATAATATATATGCCATTAAAATTTTAATTTTTTCAATGAATTTTGGGTATTAATTTTTAAATTTCTAACACTTTTAAAATTATAATAGAATTTAGTTTAACAAACTATTTTTAAAATTAAAAAAAATATAATTGTTTTGTTATAGTAAGCCTTGTTCCACATTTTCAAGATTTCTTTCATAAAATAGCATCGATTTTTTTAACTGTGACATATTCTCAAATTTTAAACCAATTGAATCTTTTTATATTAAGATAATCATCATTAATTATTATTAATTGAAATAAGAAAAATATTCCTTTGGTTTAACAAAGTACTTAACCTAAAATTTATACTTAGTACTTTGTTAACCATTATTTTTCAGTACTTTTTGATTAAATACAAAGTATTTAACCTAAATGTAATGAAAATTTAGGGGTAGTAATTTTTACCTTGTCCTCTAGACTGTGACGGTCAAGTTCTAACAGTTCACATTTCTTCTCCGCTTTCCTAAGTTTGAACTGCAATACTCTGCAGTTTTTAGTAGCTGTTTCGAGCTCTTTTTTCAAACCACGGAATTCAGAAGCTTGGTCCTCACGAAAATTGTCATGCAGCTCTTCAAGTTCTTGCTCCAAGTCTCTTACCTTTGGGAAAAGAAAATATTTTGAAACAAATTAATCCCATTCTAATTAGTTCAAAACTTTTATATGTAATATTTTAAAGATATCAAAATTATAAAATACTTAATTTCAATGATTTTTACCAAAATATATGGCTGAGAAGAAAAATACAATATTACAGCATGAGAAAGAAACCATTCTTTTCTCAATCGATCAGATTTTGAAATTTATTTATATCTTCTATTAAGAATAATACATGACCACACAGGAAAAATAATGTAATAAAAGATCTTTTGAAGTCTGCAGTTCTATAATTTTATTGGAAATTTATGAATGTCTACATTACTCCATATAATATTTATTTCAAATCAGGTATTAAAGCATTTAGGTGTGATTGTTGTACTCACATAATTTAAAAAAGTAATTTTCCGGTCATACTTTTAAACAATTTTATAATGTAAATATAAGATAATGGTCCCAATAGGAGAATAATACATACCCGAGTACATTTCTCATTCAAATTTTAAAGCATTGTTTAGCTTTCAAATATAATATCTGACATCATATTTTAGTTTGATTTATTTTAAACTGGAATGCCAAGATCGTGCTTTTTCAATTATGTGCAAGTTAGTGACATAATAATTGAGTTACGCTTCTATTAGCATTTATATATTATGTGAATATAATTCTGTACGTATATAAAAATTTTATCCTTATAATTCCTTTCTATTTCTTAACATCTTTAATCAGAAATTTCTGTTGCCAAATTTTTTTTATAATTATTTCCCTCTGACGAACAACAAATAACTCAAAAATGTTCTTCTTGTTAAAAAAAATAAATAAACAAAAATCTGTCTTAAGATTTTATATTTATTACATATATGCAAGTCTGAGAGTTGAAGTTCAACTAAAATTTTTTAAGCCAAAAAAATTCTTTTTAAAGAAATTCATTGTAATACAGTAAAAACAAAGTTACAGTTACAGTTAACGTAAATTTTGTCAGGATATTAGAAATTGTGCACCGTACTACCAGTATAACTGTATTTCATTTTATCTAAACGGAAACACTTTGTTTGATCAAGTCTCATTTCCATCATTAAACAAAGATGATAGACCACATTTTTATTCTTTTAAAATAGTGTAGGAATAATCAATTCTAAGAACTTCCGAATATAAGTATAGCGCATATTTAAAACTTTAATAGATAAATTTACTTCAGATATCCTCGTATTAGAAAGGAACAAGGATAAATTCTTCTTCCACTTATTTTGAATATTGTATACAATTTTAGGAATTCTATAGAAAAATAGTTTCTATTTTTGATAAAAACAAAGAATGTTTTTCGGTAATTGACGTTTAGATGTAATGATCCCCATCACATATGCATATCTAATTACATATATAAATACACACACATATATGTACATGCAAATATCTATATGGGAAATTTATATCATGAATATTATTTTGATGTTGTATAGGGTTTTGTAAATTATCTACCTACCAATATATAAAATCGAAGCAACAAGAAAGACTTTGGGGATCATGATGAAAGTTGGTATCCAAAAATATCTTGATCGAATATGAAAATTAATAGGATTGCGATCATAGCGCGCATTACTATGGCACAATTTGCAAAGTATAAAACCAGTAACCGAGGCGGAAAATTTATCTTTTTTTGTTGCCGCCATTTTAATTCTGTAAACAAGCAACTAAAGATGTCATTACGACGTTATCAAAGACCTTACAGACAGCTAAACAACTTCGAACGTGGTTTCTCTCTAGGGTTGCGTGAAGCTAGGTAGTCATATCGAGCAATAGATATAGAGCATAGAGCAATAGTAGTGTACAGACACTGCTATTCAAAGATGTTGGCAACAATGATTCAATTATTTAAATTGCAGAAGAAATGAAGGCTCTGGAAAGCCAAGGAGCACAAATGCGAGGCAAGATAGTATGATTTTCCGCCAGGCCCGAACCTCCCCAACTGTACTATTGTCGACTATTCAACACACTACAGCCTCGTCTATATCTTCCACAGTACCGTCTACCATCTCACGGCGCTTGTCTGAGGCGAGATTACTCTCCGAGAGGACTTTAAGGCATTTGCTTTTGACCCCACAACATCGGAGTAGTTGTCTGGAGTGGTAACGCAATCCATCATCATAGCTGCCATCAGACTGGCATCGTATGAATCCCGCTTCACTCTTGAAGTAGATTACCACCATGCTCGTGTCTGGAGAGAACAGGGCCAGCAGTCCCAATTAGCCTTTGTCTTACAAAGGCATACAACCATAATCACTGGTGTGATGATTTGGGACACTATTTTTTATGACAACAGGTCATCTTTAGTCATCCTCCATACATCTTTAATCAACATATGCTCAACGATATGTTGATATCACCCTGCATCCGGTTGCATTACTATTCATGGCGTCAGTTTCCAACAAGATAGTGCCAGGCACATACCGCTAGCATATCTCTGAACTGTCTCCGTGTTGTTAATATTCTTCCTCATCCAGCAAGGTCACCAGACATTTCACCAATTGAGTATATCTGATACATGGTAGGCCGCCAGATCAGGCACCATAAAATATCACAGATCTGGAGCAACAACTGATGAATGTCTGGCAGAATGTGTCGCAGGACGACATTAGGAACCTTTACCATTCCTTGCTTTTACGAATTCAAGCATGCATTGCCTCCAGGGGCGATTTGAAAATTACCAATTTGAACACTCAATGGATGATTGTGAGCCTTGAACAAGTACTACGACCTTAAATTCTTAATCATTTTATTATCTGTGTATCAGCTATACATATATTTAATTTATTTGCTTAATTATTCCTATTATACATTTAGATATAATTTTCATATCTTCCATAAATTAATGTAAACATTTATGCTTAAAAAAATAATTCTTCGAATAATTATTTCCATGTATAAAAACTAAACTTTACCAGTAGAAATTAAACACTAATTATTCTAACCTAACCCATTTTTCTAAAATAGATAAGTTAAAATATATCATTCAAATGACATAAAACTGATGTTATATTTAAAATAATTTAATGTTGTCTATTTTATTCCTATAAACATCATGTCTTGTCATAATAAAGAAATTTTAAAACTATTCAAATATGTTTTAAAAGAATTTTTTGAAATGCCTTAGGAAACCATCTAAGGCATTTCATCAAAATATGTTTTTGATTTTTTGAGGAAATAGAGTATGTTAATATAGAACGGATACAAAATAATATGATTTGATTTTAATTCAAGTACGTAAAATAAAATGTGTAAAATGTTACTCTTTGAAAATATAACATTAAAAGATTTGTTCTTAAAAAATAAATAAACTAAAATTCTCTCTTCATATACGAAAACACTTGCAGTTTTGGCAGTCATTTAAGTGTTTAAAATTGGCTTATTTTCAAGTTTTTTTTATTTCTTTCAAATGCTATTTTCAAAGGGTTTTAAATGTATCTTAGTTTCTTGGAATATATTATCATCATTTTACGTACCGATTTATTTAATGTCTTAAGATAATAATTTTTAAGATAAATAAATCAAAGCAATTTAAATCTGAATGTTTAAATATATTGTTACTCATAAAATCCTTCTCATACATATACTTGGATTCACATACATATACATATCCTTCTCATACATATACTTGGATTCAAATGAATAAAATTTGTTATTTTGTTTAAAGACAGTTTACGCTGTATTAATAACTGTCTTAAATACTGTGTGCATAATTCATTTGTCGAAAAAATTATTTCTATTAAACATGCCATACAATAAATAGGTTTTTACTTTTTTTGTATTATTTAAATATAAAAAAGAGAAGACTAAAACGTTCATTAATAGATTACTAATAACAGATTACTTCGGATAATTAATAAATTACCTTAGAATTACACATATAATCAGTTATTCAATAGATAATTAATAGGTTACTTCGAAATTATCCATGTAATTAATTTTTGGATTTTGTACATTTTTATTACGTTAAAAAAAACATTCAGTTTATTATTCCCTAATAATTGCAATTTTCCCTAAGAAAAGATTATAGCTGTTGACTAGAATAGGGGAAATATTAATTCTTTTTATTTTATAATATAGTTTTACAATGAAGAACATATTATAAATTTAATAGAAATAAGATTAAGTATTAAGTTTTATCCCAAAATTAAAAAAAAGCACCAACCAGCACTTTTTTAATATTGATTAACAAATATAGTAATCTAATAATAATTATCTAATGCTTGGCTATGCTATCGGCTATAGCAAAAATAAGTAAAATCTGATGATTAACATACCCGATTATGATGATTTATCACAGTCAAAAAAACACGCAAAATTAGTATCTGTTGGCATTAATCGTTTTCCTAGAACACGAAATTATGATTATGTTTAAATGTATCGGATTGGTGTATTTAATGACTTCAAGTTCTCATCCCCTCATAAAATACATGAAATTCACTACTTTAACTAACGAGTATAAATTTTTGTGGTAAAAAGCATTATCATACTTGAAATATGGACTTTACTTTTAAAATTGCTATACAGAGAAAATTATCCATTTCAATTAACCAAAAAATTAGTCATGAGTTAAATTCGTAAAATCGTTATTATATACGATTTATTGGTGGTCTAGAGTATCTTACCAATCCTATTAGTGTATCAAATGGCCTTTTAGAATGGTGGTTTAGAGTATGCTACCATTCCTATTTGAGTATCCAATTGCCTTTTAGAATGGTGGTTTAGAGTATCCTACCATTCCCATTTGAGTATCCAATTGCCTTTTAGAATGGTGGTTTAGAGTATTTTACCATTCCTATTTGAGTATGAAATTACCTTTAAAAAAAAAAAAAAACAATTTGCACACATCTCCTTTTTATGAATTGTTATGTTTAACACAATCTTTTCTTATCGTATTTTTAAAGATTAATCTAATTTCTAATAATTAATAGCTGAGAAATTATTAATAATTATTAGTTAGATTTTTCGAGATTTAAAATAAAAACTGCTTTTATTAAATTTAAAAGAGTATTTCAAATATAATGCATGTTTACTTTCGGGCAATTCATTCACATAAAGGTTAAGGACTTTATCCAAATTTATTGTTCATGTGATGATGTTTAGTGTTTCGTTCTTTTAAAAATCTTTCATGCTAAAGAATTTTTCGTCAGTATTTAAATAAGTGTCATTTGGTTTCCAAAAAAATAATAATAATAAGTATAAATTTATATTTATCAAAAAAATCGTCTTAATGGAAATAATTGTTAAAGTTAAATTGTTACTTACTTATTAGAAATCAATAATGAGCTATTGATAACGAAGTGAGACCTACTCTCAGATAAGTACCAAAAATTATTTTTTGTTGTATTGACTTCAGAGGAAACAATGATTTTAAAGTTTAATTCACACACGTGTATCCATAAATAAGATATTAAGGCTTAAAAAATTAACTAGAAAAGGCTTAATCAATAAGGCAGTTATTTTACTAAATCAGGAATCGATGTTTAATTAATTTTTTCGAGATACAAAAAGGGTTCTTTTTTCAAGACAAAGAAAATATTTCAACCTCATTTGCTTTATTGATATAATCAGAATAGGATTCAATTCTAATTTTTATAGATAAAATTTTAAAACAACTAAAGATGTAAAGTATTTTACTTGTTCGTTAATTTTTTTTTAATCTACATTCTCTTTTTTTCTCACTAATGTGTGCCTGGTATTATTTGATTGATAAATATAATTTTAAGTGGTTTTAAAAACTACTATAAACATTAGGTCTGAAAGGGAATTTCACTTGTAAACATGAGTTAAAATAACAATATTTTACTCAAGAATAAATGCGGGCTTTAAAAAATAAGATAAACATTTACAACAATAAACACAAATACAATAACTTTATTATTGCTTATAGAAATAGGCGAATAAAAAATCATCGAAAACCAAACTTACTTCTTTCTTAATTTCTTCATTTTCTTCCATTAATTCTTCGCAAAGAGCTTCTGACTGAGCCAACTTCGCTTTCAATTGATCCACAGTAGCCTTCGATTTATCGGGCATAGGCTCTTGCTTTTTCATCAACTCTTGCTTCAGTTGATTCAGTTCATCTTTAGCCTGTTTCAGTTCTTGTTTAGATTGTTTCAACTCTTTGCTGCTCTCTTTGGATTCCAGCTTGAGCTTTCTGTTCTCAGACTTGACTTCATCTTGAGAGGTCTGCATTTCAGCTAGTTTGGTCCTCATCTTGGAAAGCTCTTGAGCAGTCTTTTCCAGAGCTTCTTTGTCTTTGTCCAAGAGAGCCTGTTGTTTCTTTTGTAGATCAGACTTTTCTTTTTCCAATTTGGAAACGGTATCTTCCTTGGTCTTTAGCTGCTTCCTGAGTTGATCTAATAAATCTTGAAGCTCTTTGATTTTGTTCTCTTGGTCTTTCTGTAGTTTTGTTGTGATCTGAAATAGAAACAAAAGATTTTCCTTAATCATTACTTTTAACAATAGTACCTGACCCAAAACTAATGAAAAATTTATAAATTGAAGGACAGGAATACAAATATCAATAATCGATGAACTGCATCAAATATATATGTAAAATATTTCCAATTCCTCTATATACGAAAAAATCACACTGAAATAATTGTTGTTTAATGATGCTTCAGCTACATTTATTTTAGTAAATCTTTATTATTGACCTATATGTTATCATGAACATAGCAGTTGTATTTTATGCTTTTTTAATTTTTTGAGCACAAAAGTGGTATTTAAGTGGTATAAAGTGGTCAAGGATTGTCTAACCAAGCTAATCCTTGACCAAAGAATTCAAATTACGATAGAGTAACTACAAAAACAAAGGTGAAGATTTTTGGAATCAAAAGAAGTTATCATTATTAATAAATAATTTATAGATATCTAGCGCATTTTTAATTTGGAAATCTGTTTAATAATGAGTAAATTTAGTACTATAAATTTTTCCATTTATAATTTAATGGATTAATAATTTTAAATATGGTAATTTAATTATGGTAATTATAAATCATAGTCAAAGGAATATTTCATCGATAAATTTTGTGAAAATTTCAAAGTAAAAACCTTAGTTGCTTTTCTGTGTTATAATTAAGAGTTACAAAGTGCTTTAATGAAAAATTCAATTATGGATAAAATATTTCTAGTAGCATAAACTTCTGAAAAATATAACTGTATTACTATGAAATTAGTATTTATAACCGAAATCTGAAAAACAATCCAATTTTTACTTACTTAAAAAATGACATAAAAAGAATATTCTGCAAAAGGGATAAAGTAATCTCCTAAAAAAATCCCAATAAAGGTTTTTTTGATCAAAAAACTATTTAATTTCATTTAAATAATATAATGCTTAATTAATAACGAATAAAAGTTATTCATATCGAGATGTTTTTTTTTCTTTTGAGTCCATCCTCTGTCAGAAAACTAATTTCTGCTATATAACTCTTCAGAATAAATTAGTATAAAATTGATAATGCATTAATATTATTCATTTTTTATCAACTAAGGCCCTTAGAAAATCAAAACTGTGAATAAAATCATTTTGGTTTTTAAGAATCAAAAGTTTTTTTTTTTTTAATATAAATTTTTAGTTTAAAATATGATCTAGTATATGCATTCGATTTTGAATTTCTTTTCTCTGTAAAAGCCACGTTTTGGTTTCTGGTGAAAATTTAAATTTTCTTGAGTTGCTATTAAAGAGAAGGTATATTATCGAAATTCTATGAATTTAAAATTTAATTGATAGTTAAATAATAATTAAATAGAAAGTATATATTCTATGCATCATTAATAATATTTTCTGTGAACAATATTAGAGCAATATATATATTTTTTTCTTTTGTAATGTTGAAATAGTTATATTTCCATTCATACATTTGCTTGAATTAAAACCAATTTTTTTTCTAACGCCGTACAGATCTCAACGTATTCTTCGCTTTTTTTTTTTTTTTTTTTTTTTTTTTTTTTCTCAGAAAATTTATGACTCCAACATAAAATAAAATTTTATTTGAAGGACATCTTTATAATGTTTCATTTCAAACAATTAATTCATCCTTAACATGCTATGCATTTTTACAACGATTTTTTCCCAATGCAAATACTTTCAAGATGAAATCGAAGTATTTCAAATGA
>JAPDSC010016813.1:0-36008 GCA_026290005.1 Latrodectus geometricus | reverse complement strand
TTTTTTTTTCAATCTGTAAAAAATGTGTATCATTTTAAAGAAAATTATGTATTTTTATATCATTATTAATTTCCTATTATTCTATAATTTTAATATTTTCTGTCCATGCACTTCTGGCTTCCAATTTTAATTATATTTACTAATGAATCTTAGTATTAAAGGAAGTAAAGTGTTTGCTTTTTTTCATTTCTGCTATTTTACATACATTTCTGGGATTTAAAAATGACGTATATACTTTTCGTTTAGTTAAAAAATGAATAAAAAAATCATGTATATCCAACAGAGTATTTCTGAAATTCATATGAGGATTTCGAATTACTCCCTAATTTGACATTTTCTGTCCATGCACATTGGATTTATTTCCAATTTCCCATTTCAATATATTTTGCAATATTTCAAATAGAAATTAAGAGTTGTAAATGATGAAAATGTTTGTTTTCTTTAACTTTATATAAGTTTTTGCGATTTAAACCTATCATATGTACTTATTGATCATTTAAAAAGTGAATGAGAATGAATTATGTTTATTTAGTACATCTAAAATTTATTGGATTTCCAAATACAGTCCGAAATTTTTATTTATGTAGCATTTATTTGATATCCTTCATTCCATATCAAATAAATACCCGTGCATTTATTTGATATCGAATAAAGTTTCGCCAGTATTAAAGAAAATTAAATTTTGTTTTTCTTCATTTCATAGATTTTCGCGAAGAGATATATTTCATAGAAAATAAAATTTTAGTAAAAGGCAAGTATAAGCAATACATAATTTTTTATATTCTCTATAAATTATGAGATAATTCTGAAATGTGAAAATTAATTACATTTTCACTCTTTCATGAAAAACAAAGCTTATTTTTAAAGTTGAAAGAGTGCGAAATTAGATAGCTATCCGTGCTTGCAGCTGTATGATAAGCTTTCTGGTGTGCATTACTACAATACTTTGATTCTTGTGTGCAGAACGTAGTCGTAGAGCCAGGCCCGGGTCGAATAGGTGCGGGTCTCGATTGAATTTTTTTCGCGGGGCCCTCTTTATATGTTAAATATTTAAATTAAATTCAAATTCAATCTATATATAAATATATCAAATGCCATAAATCATCAGTTAGGTAAACTTCTACATAAACTAAAAAATAAAAATGTTCAAAATACAAAGGCATTTATTGAATATAAATTTACAGCACCGAATATGAGTTTACATACTTCTAAGTTTTTGTTCTGTAAATTCTTCTAAAATTATTTCATAATCTAATTTCCTTGCGTCTTCACTTTCAATCGACTTAATTGCTAAACTATTTAGTGTATCCTGATTCATTATTAATCTCAGATAGTTTTTATTTGTTTTAGCCTGGAAAATTATCTCTTTCTTGTAACAATGCCTTCTGAAATTGTTAAGAATATTCGAAGAGCAATAAACAAGTTTGGAAATGCCGTTACTCTACAATTATCCGATAAAGATTTGAGCATTTTAAATGGATTTTCAAAAAATTCCGAAAGAAAACTAGATTTCAATGCTTCTATTTCTTCAACTAATGTTTTTCTGTTTTTATTAGCTTGTTTAACCTATGAAACATCATTTTCTGTTACTCTTCACTTTTCATTTTGATGGTAACGTGGGGCCCAATCGCCCTTTATCCGCCATTTCGTAAAGCGATAAAATAATCCAATACATACTCAAAAATAAAAGATATTCTTTGCTATTAATATAATAATTAACTAAATTAATTTTGTTAATAATTGGGATTGGATTAGTTAATAAAACAGTATTCTTAATATATGACAAAATCTATACTAATAAAATTAAAGACATAAATCTAAAATATGAAGATAAAATATCGGTTTGGAGAATAGCAAATGTCTATTTTTTCAAGCAATGAATCCTTAATTTGAATTTGTCTCATTTTAAATTAAGGTTTCTTTTATACTTTTATTAGATCTTAGAAGAGATCATAAGAGAGAAAAGTTCTTTTTGAACTTTTTTCTCTTAAGATCCGTTAGCAGGACCGTGATCTTAAGAGAGAAAAGTTCTGTCTTTGATACTAATTACTGTCCAAGAATAGAAAATAAATGTTTTGACTCCGTACACACACAATGTAAACCTGAAAACTGTGTTAGAAGGCTTTTTATAACATCTACTGTCTTTGTCTTCCAAGAGGTCTTATTGGCGCAGCTTGTCCTTACTTGGACCTTGCGCCATTAAAACCAACCAACCGAGAGGTCTTATTGCTGATAATAAATAGTCCGTATTCATCTGTCGTGAATGGGAAAACGCAGTAAGTTCCCAAGCATCTATTTTAACTGGCATCCAAAACAAATGGAGTTTCCAACTATCGTTCTTCAATAGACGCTATGATCTAGCCCAGTACCTTTCCCTCTGAAGTGGATCAGTTTTTAACAACCAAACTACTTCAAACTGTTAAAAATTCAAACTAGCAGTATAGAGAAATAATGAAATTGAACAACTAAAATATAACACACACAGAAGTGTTGAATACAATGATTATCCATCACCTCAACAAATGTGCATGCAGAAAGGAAATACCCGTTTCTTGAACTTGAACAGTGTCCAGTATCATACTTGGAAGCTGACAATTCCGAAACACGATCTTACTGCTAGGACAATATTTATTTGATTATTTTTCGGGTCACCTTTATATATACGTATACTGTGATGCGCCTACACTGCTGTAAGTCGTCATATCAGAAGTTAATTTGCGGGATTGCTGTGATCGCTTTAGTTGCTAGATTCTTAATGCCAAAAGATATATAGGATTTTTCAGAACTTCGTGTACGAGTTTGGAGTAGAACGAGAGAAGGTTGTTAGTTAGAAGCACAAAATTGCATAGAAAAGTATGGGAAAATGCGCTACTCTATTGGGATAAAGAGAAAGACAACGAGAATGTGTAAAACATATTGCTGTAAATGATTTACAAACATAAGAAGAATTCGAAATTTTCTCCATCGGCATAGACGACCACTTGTTTGGTAATCACTTTCGAAGGTACCTAAAATTTCACTGATGAATAGTATGCTCTGGATTAAATTTTCCTCTATGATATTCACCCACACACTCAAAGTGAAGCTCAGTTGTGAGAATTGTCATTGAATTCTGTATGGATTGTCTAGGACCTATATATGAGAGTTGTACTTCACTTGGAAAGGTTGTTTCGACACAGAACATAGCAGAACTGGAAAATTTGGAGTGGGCCGCATTTTCAAGTAGAAACCATTATGCGAATGGGACATGTGGATAAACAGCCGGGTTCTCCCTGCAATATATGATAGATGATTGATCTAGACACTCCAGTGGTAGTGTCAAGCGACCATGCTGTGAGACCAGAATTTCGAATTCACTCAACACTCTTCCAGTAGAGAGTGATCGTGTTATTCGTGGGCGCCAATATTTTGCAACATAATTGAGAAAGATATATATTTTGCATGATTCTGATATACCTAAGGGAACAATTTAAGATTTTGTGGGATTTTATTTGGATATCTTTGCCAGCTAAATATAAAACATTTTGTCCATTTCTGTCGGCTAGGCCATAGGTATAGTGGATGTCCGTCCTCTATATGTGAGCGAAACGAGTTATGTTTATTCCATGTGATTGTCGTTCATAGAAGGAAGTATACGCACCGAACTTAAAAGATCATGGAAATGTGTAAAGCGCCATCTATCGATTTCCGTCTATATAATTATAATTCTTAATTATATTAGCTTGGAGGAAAAAAGAAATCCATTATTTTTACGTGAAATTCAAGGCATTATTTACATACTTTAGCTTTACGCAAATGATTTCAAACTGTTTTGTGGCTGATCTTTAGCTTCTGGACTGTTGATATACTGGTCAACTCTGGACGTTTTTTTTTTTTTTTTTTAATTTTTGAAATACATAATAAAATGATATTGAAAAATATTAAGATGGCAGACATTTAAAATATTCATCGAAGAATCAACATAAGAATATTTGGAATAATTTAATTCGAATATTTATAAAAATTTCTGTTATATCTCCTTTCAAATATATGAATATATTAATGATGTTCTTTAAGACTTACAATATGTATAGTTATTAAATTTATTTTCTTTCATTATAATTTTTTGTAAATATAAACATGTCCTGAAGTTGACATAATATTTGTCTGCTGCCAATTATTTCATATTTTCTGCATCCTTCATCCATAGCATTATTTATTCTTCTGAAAGAGTATGATTGTCTTAATGTCCCTTTTTTTAAAAAAAAAAAAATTAGATTTAGATCTCTGTCTGGACTCTAAATCTGGTCAGTTCATGGATAGGAAATGTTTTTAAGATTTAAAAAAATATAATGAAAAGAATTTATGAAAAAATATAATGAAAAGAAATTTAAAAAAATATAAATGTGTGCGATTTTTATTGTTTAATGATTAGACATAAAAGTCCAATAAGACATTTATGTCTAATTATTACACAATACTAAATAAGATTTTTGAACTTATATATATATATATATATATATATATATATTTTTTTTTTTTTTTTTTAAACAAATCTCTTATATAAAATTTCTTGAAGAGGATAAAAAATTAAGTATTTTAAGCGCATACCATTTAATAGAAATTTGAAAAAACTAGTTGATATTTTAATCATTCAGATTTAAAGAATAAATACTAACATGGTTTTTAAGTAATTCCAATTGAAAGTATCTATTAAAACTAAAAATATCAGCAAAATCCATAGAGCAGTACATCTTTTATATTTTAATTATACTAGAGAAGTCAAACATTAGAGAAAGTTCTTGACTGGGGGCATGAAAGGCTAAAGTTGCTGAGGTAACGAGATCAGTTTTACATTTGTCGAAATCACTAGAGACAGTATCAGAGCAAATTACTGGACGTTTATCATTTTTCATCGAATCTCTTAGTAATTCATGGAGTGGGGCTTGTATAGTTGCTGATTTAGGGATAAACCGCCGATAATTTAACGTTATCATACAAAGTCTGAGTTCTACGATGGTTTGGGAAAATCGGTAATAGCTTTGACTTTTTCAGGAAGAGCTTTAACCCTTTCAGATTTTATAAGATAACCTAAGATTGTTTATGTAGGATGTTGAAAAATTTAATTTTGATCCATGTATAGCTTTAAATGTACACAAATTTTTCGGAAGTGTTGAATGTATTCTTTAGCGTCTGTTGACGCAATTAAAATATCATCAAAATATGGTAAAATTTTGAGACCAGTAATACTTGATTGAAGTACCTCTGAAATGTCTGACCTTCATTTCAAAGACTAAAAGTCATTGTAACAAATTCAAAAAGTTCAAAGTGATTGTGACCCCAGTTTTTGGACTGTAATCAGAGATAACTGGGGTCTAATGGTAAGCACGAGCTAAGTCCAGAATAAAAAAAGATGGACTTTTCCATGAAACATTTGAATGCAATCTTGGATATGTGGTACAGGATAAATGGTCAGGCAAGTGATCGAATTAAGGTGGCGATAATTTCTACATGGTCGAACTCTCTAGATGCTGTTTTTACCACGCGAAGAGGACTATTCCTTAGGTTTTTAGAAGGACGAATAATATCTTGTAACATAAGGTACTTGAACTTATGTACAGCGTAACTTGAAGGATATCAGGAGAAAGGCGTCGTGGTTTAGAGAAAACAGGATGAACTTTAGTTTCTATATGGTGAAAAATAGTAACAGAATTTTTGCTATTTATTACTTTAGATGGATTTGTAAGATCAGGGTACTGAAGAAGAATTTTGTGTCAAATTGCGAATTACCAAAAAATATACTTATGTTAGTATTTAAAAGGAAATAAAACTAGAGATCGTTTCTCGACAGCATAATTTCGTCGCAGCATCAATAAGGTATTTATTTTATACATTTATTAAAATGGTCTAAAAAATGACTTCCAATAATAGGTTGGTTGACATTTGTGATCACAAAAGACTACGTAAATGTCCGTCTTAAGTTTAAATTTAAGGGGATTAATTTAGTACCGAAGGTTTGTATTTTTGTTCCATTGGCAGCAAAAAGGACCAAGTCATCAAAAGATTTAGCTAGTGTAGAATGAAGTATTGCTTAAAATAATGAAGATTTTATTACTGTTGCTTACTTTTTAAAATGGAAATACAAAATTGTAAATTTTAATCATTTTAATTATGAAATATCCAGAAATACAGCTTTAAATGAAAAAATGTGCATTTATTACAACAATTTAAAATGGCTTCCTTGTAATTTATTAATTGAAATTAAAGTCTTTTGTTATCTATATGAGCTACATATAATGCAGACAAACCTATAAAGGAATCAAGATAGGTGCTATCTTGGCTGATTAGATTGGACCAATTTTGGCAATCAAGCTTGGTTTAATATGACGAAATACAGACCATCCAAGATTGGATCAATCTAGACAGTTAATAATGGAGCAAGATAACGCCAGGATTGGCCAATATAGGGCCAAGATATTTTCCTATTTGGATGATTTGATGAGGGTAAAATATCTGTCCATTTCACATTATTGTGTGCTTTTAAAACTGTTTCAAATTATGAAATCTTTCAACTTTACCTTGACATTGTGAATTCTAGTATATGATGGTTCAAGGAATTTGCCTACCTGGAGAATAAATTCAGTGAATTGTTTGCATATAGCGAGAATGCCAAATGGTGAATTTAGGCCTACAGGTAGTGTTGTAAGAATGAGAAAAAACTTGGTTTATTCCGATGAAAATTTTAAAAATTCCCAAATTTTTTTCAAGACCATGATCATTTGAGATTAATTTACTTTTGAAAACTGAAGAGAAATCAAGGTAGCGGAGGCATATGGACAAATTATCCCCCGGTTTCTCAATGTAGAAGCCACTACCAGCATCATCATCTATCTAACCTACTGCCGTCCTTATAAATTTTCATGAAATTACGATCTTCAAGGGCAACCCTTTAAGAGGAGCTGAGATCAAGTACTTCTTGGTTATCGAATAATTTTTGAATAAAAATACGGAAATGTCTAACAATATTTTTTTTGTATGAAAATCGTAATCTTTTTATTGGGTTTTAATTAAAAATGTTATTTTTATTTACCAAAATACTCCTCAAAAATATTTTTTTTAGACGAGTTTTAGCGAGGGGATGATTTTATATATAAATTACTTTATGACAAGCTTGTCGAGAAATCTTACTCTTCTTTTAAAATTAACAAGAATGAATACTTAAATTATATCAGAATCTGTGAAATATTGATGGGAAAAATAAATTGTATTGTTTTTTTTCTTATTAAATTTTTGATAAACATAAGATATTTGTTAATTTCTACAGCTCAAATTATTGATTCGTTAATATTCATATTTGCATATTATTTATTTTTTACATGTTATATAGCTGTTTCAAAGAGCATATAATTGAATACTACAGTGATAAGTTTAACTGGTGTGTGTGACTCATATATATTATTAAGTCAAAAGAAAGAAGAAAATAAATTCTTTAATTTTTTGATGTTATCAATATTCGTAAAAAATTAGTATTAAAGTGTGAACATAATAAAGTGTGAACTTGGAGATCATAAATATGAAATGCAAATAGAACATATTTTCTACGAGTCTATCACCAGTTCAATAAACATTCCACATGTATTATTGCAAAATGAGCTTCTATTTCTTTAAGCAATACTTATTTATTCTTCTATTTTAGTAGACACGAATAAATTTCTTAAATTTCATTTAGGAGAGTTCTGTTTCTCTAGGAAAGCATATTCCTCAGACATTATTTAAACCTTTATACACCAGATATGGGTTTGATAAGTTATTTGTCTCATTGTTGGCAACAATAAATTCATTAGGTAAAATTTAGATTAAACAAGTACTATTCAAAAATATTTTTATTTTAGTTTAGTGTTGATTTCAAGGATGTTTTAATAATTTTTCAACTATACATGTGATGTAAATCAATAAGATAAATAAAGAAAGAATATATAAAATATTTCCTTTTTAATTTACAAATCACTCAGATGTTGGAAATCTTGTGTTGCTTCAAAAAAATTTCAAAGTAGCACCAGTATAAAACATCAACATATTTTACACAAATTGCTCAATTTCAATGGAAATGAAACGAAAATTTTTTTAGGAAAAGAAAAGTAGAATACTTGTTGATTTTCGCAGGACCTGTTTTCAAAAGGGACAGTAACTTTTAAATTTTGTCAAAATGATAGCCAAATAAAAAATAACCCTAAGTAAGTTCAGTTCTATTTGAAGAACTTTGTACTACATGTTAATATAATCATTGTTTTTACATTCCTTTAATAATACGAGATTATATTTATCTATCTATATAGATGATATAAAACACACATTTCTTAATCATAGATAACTTTATGGAAATTTGTAATAATTGGTGGTTATCCAGTTCCTTCTATTTTATCAATTTAGGGTTTAAAAATCGATGGCCATAGCATTGGAATCGATAGGTACTGATACATTGGACACTGTCTTGATAACGCGAGCCACAAAATTCAACAAGTATTAAAGGTATTAAAAATTTCAGTATAAATATTCTTGAAATATTTAAACATTTATAGGACATAAATCTAAAACAAAACAACAAAGGACGATTTTTTTGACAAAAATGTTCAGATAGACGATTTCTGTGTTACGATTAACAAACAACAGATCTTTTCTAGAGCAGAAGGCAAAAGTTATGTCAGTAGATTGAATGGATAAAGTCAATAGTTCTTCACTGCAGAGGTAAAAATCACTGAATTTATGGATGAATGCTTATAAACAATAGGAATCAATGAGACAAGGAATGCATTTCCGATTGGTTAGCTCTTCTTCTCGACCATTGGTGCAAAGCAGAACTTCAGGAAGAAGGTATACTGGATGAAGAGGACGCCCATTGCTATGATGGAGAACATGAACAGTTTCAGTTCGCGGCTCCTGTATCGTTTGTTCTTCAGCCAGGTCAGGACTCCCTCCGTGTCAGTCAGATTACCTAGAAACAATTAACCAATACAATTAATTTATATATATACTCACTAATTCATACATAGGCAATCTTAAAGAATCAGCAAATTGAAAATATTGGTTAGAACAATAGACACTCATTTTACGAACTTCTACTTTACGAACACTCATGATGTTATGAACTTGTGGCTAATCCATAATATGATTTCATAGACACAATGATAATTTAATTCACATTTAAGGACTAAAATTTTAAAAATGCAAATTCTTTTTCATGCATTTTTCAATTGCGTTTATTTTTCATGAAATATTTTTGCAATTATTTTTAATTTTCTAATTGAAAACTTGAACCGATGTTTTTACTGGAGAACCGTTAATCTTTTGACTTGTGAGTATCTATCTGTACTTCTGAAATTTAAGTTCTGGGTTTCTTAAAGCAATTTGTGCTTAACTTCTTCCCCTTTACCTAACTCCTGTCTAATATTATCATAATTTCAAGAATGACTATTTTCAGAACAGTCTTTTGAAAGGAGTGATCCTGGCTTGGATGTGTCTTATCAAATTGATATTTTATAGGGCCCAAAAATTTTATATAAGAGAAGTTCTGCAACAAAACAATATAATAATTACGAAAATATAAGATTGAGTTGCTTAAAATTTACAAAAATTAGAAAATGTCAGGAAAGCGTTTTATTTTTTTAAATAATACCTTGTGTAAAACAGTGCATTTTCAAGTTTATTAAACTTACATCGCTGATGTTCTATGTGTTCTCCTTATGCAACTGACGTCTTTACAGCAGTTAGATTTGACTCCTACATTCAGAGCGGATCCTTATTTTGCAAGCTCAGCAATGATCTTAAGCTGAATCAATGTTGTCAGTAACTTGATATGTAAACATGACATTTTACATATCAGTAAGGGAAAAAATAACCCGAAGCTGTATAGGAGATTTTAAGATCCACTCGAAGACACTACTACTTTTACAATTTTTCTTTTAAATTTAGTATAGTATGATAAACATGTACAGTGTACTACTTGAAAATACAAGATTAAAAATAAGAAAAGGTATTGTTGTTTAATAAAATGAAAATGACATGCAAAGATAATTCCAAGTTTCACAAAATACATCAGAAAAATTTATGCATCCATCATTGTTGGTGGAAATTATCTCATAACGTAATAATTAATAATTTATAAACGGAATAATTAATGAATTTCCTATCCTTAGGAAATTACATAAAAGTTTTAGAATCAAAATTTTGATTTTTCAAGACGAAGTAATTAGAAGAATTAATAATTCCAAAATAGTGTAGATTCAGTTGTTAAAAGTTTCACAAATATCATATGTATTGTAAATAGCATTTAATATGATAAAAAAGAAAATGTTCTATATTATAATATCAAACTTAATCTATTATTAAAGAGGGGAAAAAAAACTTGAATCACAAATCCTTAGATAAAATCTTGACATAAAAAACTTTAATTATATTTTTAAGGATATGATTTAAAAACTATTTTTGTTCAAATTGAACTATGATTATGATCAATTATTAATAAAAAATCTTAAGTGTTGCATTTATATACAACACTTAAGATTTCTGCTTTCAACACTTAAGATCAGCTTTTATAAGAATGAATGCATAATATTAATGATTGGTAGAATGTTTTGAATCAGCCTCACCATGATATGAAGTTGGAAATCTTCTCCTGAAGTAAGTCAAGGAAGGCAGATTCTTCACTCCGTACTTCCATGCATATCGGGCGTCTTTTATTTTGACAAACAAAATGTCCAGTTCATCAATCTCGTGATCGATCTCTTCTAATGCCTCGAGAGCTTCCGTACAAGCAGGGCAATCATCTTCATCTGAAACGCAATTTATGGAGATTCAGTTTTGGTCTCGTTTCAATATCATTTTCACATATTCGAAAGTTAAAAGTAAATACAGAAAAATAATACAAGTCTATTGTGGTATAAAAGAAAAGCGTAACTGGTTGTTTGAAGATGGGTCTCACAAATTTGAAACTGAAAATTGATCTATCTCGCTTTTGAGATAATTAAAAAGATATTCATATCCTCAAGTATCGAAAAGATAGTGAACTTTTTGTCAAGAAAAGGATTACTGCAGCTAATCGATATTTTCTTGCTCTGTTGAACTCTCTTTGTATAAAGAAGACAAAAATCTTTTATACAGGGGACTGATAAAAATCCTTGTTGACCTATACTTTAGAAACATGGAAAATATTAAAGCATTCAGAATGAAACACCATTTGCTACGAATATGAGAGTTAAGAGTTAGTGTGTCATGAGTTTAACCACAACTGAAATCGTTTGTTTCTTGGCGCGATTTATTAAAAATATTTTTAAAAATTTTGTTCTTAAAAAGAGCAGAACCAAAATGATACTATTGTGTTTTGTTTCATGTTCTAAGTTTTTTAAATTATTTTATTGCAAGATAAAATAAACACACTTACAGAAGAGAATCACGATGACGTCGTTTTCAGCCAACAGCTTGTCTAGCATTTTCCTGCTTACTTCCTCTATCTCATTCTTCATGTCGATCATGTCCTGACTGGTAAGCCAATTCAGCACCCTCTCGCCATCACGCAACGAGGCTGGAAAATATAGAACGTTTTTATCTTTTGACTTTTTCACACCTCCATAACAATTACAAGAATGAGAAAAAATATAATTTCTTTTACCCTCATAGTAGGCTGGCACTTGCTTTCTGAAATAAACCAGAGTGGGGACGCTGTGGACGCCATATTTAACTGCTGGATCCGATTCACTGATCTTTACGAACTTGACGCCAAACACATTAGCCTCTTCATCAATTTCTTCTAATACATCCAGAATTTCAAAACAGTCGTCACAATCATCTTCATCTACAAAATATAAAGAATGTATAATTGTAAACATGTTCTAGGAAATTTAATTCCTCGTGTTACAGAAATTCATTTGGTAACTACAGAAATTTTAGAGTATTAATTCTTAAGTATTAAACTGAATCCTTAGCAACGAAAAAGTATTCATCCCATTTGTTATTGATAAATCAATTCACATGTTGAACAATACTGAAAAATAGTTTCTACAATATTTAAAGTATTTATTTTTTATCATCCGTTATTCATCAAAATACAGAGAGTTAACATCATTAACCCATATCTAAGTTGGAATTTTATCGAGTATTCTAAGAGACTGAATCTACATACACACAAGATTTCTCCATCTTTATACTGACCTAACGATGAAGAAGTAATGTATTTTTTTATTAATATATTGCTATGAGCTAAATAATAAATGATTACTAAAGTATATGTGTTAGTTAAAGTTACAAAAATAATCATATTTTTAAATAAAAATATTTAGTTTTAAGCAATTATATTTAAAATATCTAGTGTAATAATAATTATTATTGATTGAAAAACATTATTCATTTAAAATTTATTTCAAAGAACTTTAAATTATTTTATATTTTATTAAATGAAGACGGATTACAAATAAAGCCCATAAAATTATAATAGATACCATTTTTAAATATTGATTTGATGGTATGGTTTTTGTAAATTCTCGCAGTTATATGATATTGAGAAAATGACCAATTTTAAAACTGTACTTAAATTTGAAAGCAATAATCGTATAAATACATTTATATAAATTTTTTGTTCATTTCAAATGCCTAAAAAATATGGTTAATCATTTAAGAAACTAACTTTTATATAATTACACAATGATATTTTTAATTGTCTCTCTCTATTGAATAAGATTTTTAATTTAGTAGATCTTCCTACATTTTGTTGCAATTTCAAATTTATGTCAATTTTTTATTGTGAACAATTTATATGCCTTTCGTGAATTTATTTGCGGTCATTCGAAATGTGAATTCTAAAGCATTTCTGATTAAATATTGAGTTCAAATAATATTTTTGAAGTGATTAAAATGTAACTTTATACTCTTTCTCATTTTTAAAAATTGGTACTAGTGACAGAGAATTTTAGACTTACAAAAATAAACTGCTAGTAATTGAGATTTCTCAATCAATTTGTCCAGCATTTTTCCATTTACTTCTTCAATGCTCTCTGACAGTTCGATTGTTTTTTCATCCAAAATCCAATCTAACACAGACTGCTCATTTTGAAGATCTCCTGCAGCATACAGATCAAAGTTTTATACAATTCCTTCTTTTATAAAATGTACAATAAATAGATAATAATATACAGAAAAATTGAAGCGTTTATCTATTATTAAACTTCTTAATTTAAAATAAACAAATTTCCGTACAAGAGTAATGGAAAAAAATCGTGAAATAATAAATAAAAGGAACATTGAATAATAAATAGAAAAATATATGATTATATAAGAAAAGTTCAATTTAAGATATTTAACATTTAATATCATTTACATAAAACGTAAAAAATGACAAAAGGGATTTTCAAACAAGCATTTTGTAAAATTAAGTATTCGAAAAACAAATTTTAAATCAAAATAATTAGATAGAAAAATTCATTAATGATTATCTTAAAAACTAAAACATTCGGATAAAAATTGAGTATTAAGTGAAAAATTTCTATTTAGATAAGAAATATAAATCAATCATTTAATAATAATTGTTTTATTGTTCTAATAAAAAAAGCTTTTTTGCACAAGCATCTAGCAATGATTAATGATGGCAGTTTATTTAATAACACAGAAATTAATGACAAAAAAATGCACAAAAAACATTTTATACTATTCAAAAAGGTCTATCAAAATCCATGGATACCATTTCCTCCCGATTTTAAGACAGAAATAATATATATATATATATATATAGTTGATGGGAAAAGTAATTTAAATTCATTTTTTGATTGCTTCAAATTTTCTTACAATCTTTCTCTCTCTCATTAATTTAATAAAAATTTTTAGGTATTTAACTGTTTTTGAGCAAAAATAATTTAAACTTATGTATAAGTCAATGTTTTCTTGAACACGAAGATTTTTGTCTGGTACTCACTAAAAATATAATTTCAAAAGCAAAAACTAACCCCTTTGTTCCAATAATTTTTTTTTAAATTTATTATTTTTATTTTATGTTAATATCGTATTTAGTTTTCTTGAACAAAGAATAATCCATAACTTAAATTTTTGATATTATTCATTATAAAGGCAGGATTATGAATAATTTAAAATGGGAAAGAACACCAAAATTGAGTTATATCTGGTATTACTTAAACACCAACAATCCGTCTTGTATGAATGTAATATATACTTAAAATCTAGACATATTGATGGATCAAATAAAGCAAAATATGCTCTTTATACAAAATATGAGCTTTTCAATTTCAGGCGGATTTTTTGGAATTGATAGCTCAAAAGTTTCGGTAAACAAACGAATTTCAAAGTATGACGCATATATATACTTTGAAATTCGTTTGTATACCAAAACTTATATGACACACTGCTATACATAAGTTAATCATGGCAACATTTCTCCTTCTGTTTATACAGAAGATAAGCGCTACAACCTGTTACAGGACAAGGCTGCTTCTTCAAGCTTCATCCAACTACCCTATCCCACACAACAGTTTCCTTCGGCTCACCCTTAACTGTTTAATGTCTTTTACCACACTGTGTGCCGCCTACTCTTTCAAATGGTCAGCGTGCCTGACTGCGGATAGGGAGGTTTGGGTTCGAATTCCGGTTCGAGAATGGATGTACTTTCTCTTTCGCCTGTCTTTGTCCTTTCCTTGTATGAATGGAGTATGAATGGTTGCCTACCCTATAGACGGATACCTGTGGCATGTGTGTACTTGAAATAGAGAAAGTCGGACTCCACACTCAATTGCGGTTCAGTTAAAAAAGTGGAGCAGTGCACCCATACTGCCAATCTGGCTAACAATCGACAAAAAAAAAAAAAAAAAAAAAAATCCACACTGTGTAACTATCTAGTAGGGGATCTTCCTTTTTACAGATTTTCCTGAATTCTTAAAAATGGGTTTTTTTTTTTTTTGTAGAGAAAGACTTACCCATAAGTAGGGCCAAATCATCTAACACAGTTAGCCTTAGCTATTTTTAAGATTTAGGGAATATTGTAATTTTTATAGATTTCATGGATGATAAAATTCTCAATGTGTTATTTTTTTAATGGTCTAAAGACTTTCCTGAATATGTTTCTTTCGAAAATCATTAGTAGATACTCTTCTGCCTCGTTAAGCAAGCAGTATCCAGATCCATAAAGGGCCACATGAATTATCAAGGTCCTATATAGATACATTTTAGTTTTTATATTAATTAGTTTAGATTTTAATTGACAGCTCAGTCCAGCTATTTGTTGAGGATGAAGAATGGATTTTGCATTGCAGATATCAAACTGGCCGACCACTGATTTTAAAACTGAACAACTGATTTTGTTGAATGGCCGAATACTGAACAACTAGTCTCAAGCAAATGCTAGAATCAAATTATTTTTAATTATCCTTGGGTATCAAATCTTAGATTTCAAGAATTTTATTTTAAAAATAATCAAGGAAATTTAAGATTTTTACATTGTTTCTTTAACACAAAATAATTGGATTAAAAAAATTATTTCCTAAAAATTTTCAGTATGTGAAAATCAATTCCTTGTAGAGATTAGTTGGAACCCCTGAAAATCATTTGAGTTCAAATATTAAAGTTCACAATTTTAAGACTTCATAAAATATACAAACCTCTGTACAACATCGGGCGTTGATTACGGAAAAAGATAAGAGCAGGGAACTGCTTCACTCCGTAGCGTCTGCCGATCGTGCTGTCTTGTGTTTTTACCATCTGAATGCCGTATTCGTCAGTAAAGCTGTCAATGTTTTCTAAATGTTCAACAACGTCTTTCGATAGCTTATTGTGGTGTTTATCTAGAAAAATATTCAATCAAATTTGAAATGCATGTTTTTGTATAACAGAAAAGATTAGTTTTGTTTATTATTGTTTGATCACCTTTTGTAAAACATTTACTTCAGTAGGAATCAGAACTATAAGTAATTCAAGACGAAGAAATAACATATCTTTTTCATTTAATAGCTTTTCAAAAAGAACATAAAAATTGGATACTTCAAATTCAGCTCAATTTCTTTTAGAGAATCTAGCTTTAAAAAAAATAATTGAAATAAAAATTCTAACATTTTTAATGTTAATTTTTAATTTAATTAAATTTTTCATTGCAAAATAATTCTAATCTCTTCGGTGATTTCGGACGAATTGTATACGGATTCAATTTTAGAATTTTTTTTATTTAAAAAGCACTTACTAATTTCACAACTTTTTCTTCAAGATTTTTACTTGAATCCAATGTTATTTTGTTTACTATTAAACATTTCTTTGAAGGTCATTCATCTCCAATACTCTGCAGCTGACAATATCTTTTTTGTGGGAACTTCAAAATCATAATTGCTTTTACAATTTAAGTTTCCGTAACTCTTGGTCTCAGTGAGATCAAGTGTTACGGAAATTATATCAAAACCATATTATATTAAAACCACAAATTTAATTTTTCAAAGGAAGTAACAAGCTCATTTACAAGATAAAAAAAAGTAAAATATTTAGAATGTAAGAAATGTAAAGATAGAGATAGTAACTGTTGATGTCAACAGATGATACCGCTACTCAATTAGCGTATCTTTCTTCTATTTAAAACTAAAATTAATTGATTAAATTTAGTTAATGAATTAATATTGGAAAAAATGTATTAAATTAACTACAAGTTAAAAAAAATGTATTTGAAGTTGCGTAGATGAATAAAAAGTATCTCATTAACAAATGAAAATTTGAATAAGATAGATATAGAGAAAGTGTAAACTAATAGTAAAAATGTAACAAAAAATGAGGAATTTCTTTAAAATTTCTCGGTAGAATATTTCTTACTGCATGATCATATAAGATTGTCAAACTAAAGCTAATAGAATAGTGTAGAAAATTTCCCGAATGGCCTTTCTACCAAATTTGCTTACTCACAAGAGTTTTCGAAATAAAAGTAATTTATCCTAATGTTATTTAGCTTATGGTAATCTTAAATAGAAATGGAAAAGGCATTGTTACCATATTTGGTGTAAAATTGCCCTTTAGTGAGAGTTGCTCCTCCTGTTAATACTAAGTATCAAAAAATTCAACATTAAAAGTTTTTAGCCTCAAAAAGATAACTCTTTTAAAAATCAATGATACTAAAGTCCAATAAGTAGTAAAAAAATAAAAAAATCATATAAAATATATTATTATTATTATCATCATCATAGAAAACTATTCTGAAAAGTTTGACAAGAAATGGTAGGAATGAATATATTCAAATTTTTTTTGATAGGCTTAACTTGAAATGAAGTGAAAATTATTCACATAATAGAACATAAATAGAACTCACAGAAGACAACTACAAGGTACGGTGTTGCCTCGAGAAGCTTTTCGAACATGTCCCTGTTCACAGTCTCAATCGTGTCATCTGATTTCGAGTGAATCAGCCACTGTAAGACTTCTTCTTCTGCAGATATGTCTCCTGTAAAATAATGTGATAAAGAAATAATTATTTAAAGTCTCTCTCATTGATACCTTTGTAAATGCTGTCTTTGTGTTTTGCGAAGAGAATAATTTGTATTTATATTTTAAATGATAAAAAATGTTTTCTATTTTTAAATGTTTATAATTTTTAACACATTTTTTAACGTTTTCATGATTATATTTGCCTACTCCAGATTAATTATGCTTGCAGTTTTATAATTAATACAATCATTGCAAAATAATTTAATAACACTCTTTACAGAATTGTATCACAGTTTTTGAGCAAAATTACAGCCAGCAGTCAAATAGAAAAATGACTTTTACAAGGTACTTTTTAAAATTTCATTTAACTTTGGAACGCAATAGTTAAGTTCATAAAAAAAGGGGTCAAAGTATACGAAAGTGGGCACGTGTCACTAGAGAATACAGCATCCAGCAGCATCAATTTAAAATCAGGTTAAATAGCAATCCTTTTTCGAAAACGAAGCAAAAATGATAAAAACGTATAAAGTTGTAGAACTGCGATTTATTGCTGAGAACCATCTTGGGTACAGATATGGAGAAAAAAATGTGTAAATTGTGCATTGTTTTAGGCATGACTTTCAAAACAAAATGTAGCGGAAAATGTCAGAAAAGAAATACTTGTCTTTAGCAAAATAAATAAACGGTAACACGGTAAATATACACGATAGATAATACGGTAAATCATCCCCAACGTCCAATATTCTAATACTTGACAATTAGTTGCACCTTGCTGCGTGTTTTGTGATTCAAAAGTGTTAAAACACGTGCTAAAATAAATGCACATTGTAGGCGTTCAGTGGCCCATCACGCGAACAGATATACAAGAATGTGTCTGTTCGCTTATTGTCTTTTAGTGTATAATCATTAATGCCTTACAGCCTGACATTTTTAAATTTACATAGATTCATGGTAAGACTGTAATCCTTGATAAAAATATAATTATTATCAATTGCCCATAAATACTAATTTCTTTCAAAATTAAAGTACAGTTTGGCAAGGTGCAGACAATTTAATAACCGAAGGTTGTATAGCAGTTGAACAGCCACCATGTTTAACCTTTTGGAAAGAATCTTTATAAATAATACGTCATAATCACATGTCTCAAGGAAAAAAACATGAAAACTTTCATGCACCAATCTGAGCATATGGATAAAAACAGAAATGAAGCATCCAACTTCACTGGACAATACTCGAACCAGGGGATCTTCCCCTACAAAGAGTCCGATCCCATCATCAAGCCCTGATCAGCCTATTAGAGGAACATTAACATGGAACAAGATTATTACCAGGCATTGATATGAAGGTAATTGAAAAGAACTATCTCAATGTGTGGGTGGGGACTACATTTCCACCAATTGGAACTAACAAAGTTGGTCCTGTAATCAAATAAATACCTAAACTGATTCTGCGATTATTGTGTCTAGCCTCTTCAAAGTAAGAGGTTTACGCATGCCAGTTTTCTGTCTGTTGTCATAAATAACTTTTTGTAATATTCGTATTCTTTTTCCTGGATCTATATATGTATTTATGTTAGCATAAATTTCTTTTTAAGTTTTAAAAACTGAAGGAATATATGAAATCAAAAAAATATGTAAATGTTTTGGCAAATTATTACACCATCTGGAGAAAAAAATTTATATTCTAATTCTAAAATCATCCATTTATGTTATTTAAATGCTGATAATATAAGATATATAATAATAGATAAAAAATGATGGGTGTAAAACAAATATAAAACGCTTAAAAGAATACTATTGTCATATGAAATGAAATCAATATTAAAATAATATAATTAACATGAAAATTGTAAAACCTGTTTTTTATGTATAAACCATGGGATATATAATTATTTTCATTTTAAAATAAATATTAATGCATTCAGAATTATTGCAACTGTTCCACACCTTCATAAATGCTGGGAATATTATTCTCGAAGTATATCAAAGCAGGAAACGTGGAAATGCCATAATCTGCCGCAATGCTATCATCTGTCGTCTTCACGAATAAAATCCCGTGGCGATCTGTGTCATCGTCTATATTTTCTAAATCAGCCAGTATCTCTTCACAGGTTGGGCAATCTTCAGCGTCGGTATCATCTAAAAAATGAGCAAAGCATTGTAAACAATGCACGCTTTCTAGAGGAATGAATGATTAGATAACTTCTTTTATCACAAAATTTGTCAAGCACAATAAATACACTTTCTTTTTTATGAAATTATAAAAATTTTAAAAGAACACAAATATCTATATTTATAAATGAACCATTTTTTAAATACTATATTAGCCTCTAGCCCAGTGATTTTCAAACATTGTGCTATGCCATTTTTGGGTGCTCCCAAATTTTAGAACTGCATATAAAAATTATAATGCTTTTTTTTATTATAAGTAAAATTTGTTTAAATCAAAGAAAAGTACTCTGTGAAAGAAAGCTTGTTTTTATACTTAAGTATCATATTTTTTTCAGTTAAAAACTGTTTTTTTTTTATCTTCAATCACTAGTACCTTTCATAAAGTGAAATATTTGCTCCACGTAAAGAAATTTCAAGTGAACCCAGTATCTACAATTACAATTTTCTACATTTTATTTGTGTTTATTAGAATTTTCAGTATTAAACAACATAAAAACGAAAAAAGATCAATGTTAAATGTAGAAGACGATATCAGAGTAATGCTAGTCTAATATTGTATGCATTGTGTCATTTTTACAATGAAATAAAAAGGAAATTATCAAAAAATATCAAGCTGAAATTTCTCATAAAAAGTATCCTTATTATTACATTGAATAAATCGCTAAATGTAATAAACATACTGTTGTTTTTGTAGTACATATTATATCACTTTATTTTACATTCAAAAGTATTATCACAAACTATTTTCACAATGCATTATAGGTAAATAATAACTTTTAAACTTATCTTTTTTTTTTTTTTATTTGCAACCAAATTTTGAAATTGTTAAAATTGTGTGTCGAAAAAAAATTCAAGAATTATTGTTTTAGCCTGATAGAATTACCTCTCTTTTCTTAATAATAAAAAAATCAACGTTTAGTAAAAAAATATACTACAGAACGTTTTAAATTTTTATATTATTCCCTAATAGGTCAAGATATACAAAACGATTATCCGGTTTGTGGTGATATATGATTTTGAGTCTTGGACCTTGACATTAAAAGATATTAATAATTTAAGAATATTTGAACGTAAAATATTAAGAAAGCTATATGGGCTTATTCAGGTAAATAGTAATCGATGGAAAATAAGAACTACTGGGGCACTCATTAAAGGCCAAGACATAGTGAAATTTACTAAAGCACAACGTTTATTTTGCCTCGAACCATCGAACGACAAACTGTCAATCGTGTGGCAAAATTCTTATACTGGAAGCCAATGTACAACAGATCAAAGGGAAGACAAAAAAGAAGATAGTTGGATGATGTACTGAATGTTTGAAGATAACGCACTGGAAGATAAAGCCTGGCTGGAGACAGAGCCAACGGGAAAAGATTGTACGGACGGTTAAGGACTATCCCAGGCAGTAAAATCAATCAAGAGGAAAAACAGGCTAAAACTGCGAGCTTTTATGGATCGCAGTATCCAGAGAAAATTGTTTGCATAGCTTTAAAGGGGAAAGTGCGATTTGGAGAAACAACAATTGGACATATTTTTTGCATTATTCAAAACGCTTTCACATAGATATTCACTTTAAAAAATGAATGAGATACAAAACATTTGAAAATTTTACTTACCGACGAAGGTAACACATCTTGAAGTTTGAATTTCTTTCACCTGCCTTCTTATAAAATATTATGTTTTTACAAATATTTACAAATATTTAAAATAAAGCAATTTTTCAAAAATCGGAAGAAGAAAAAAATTCTTTTAAACGACTAAACTGTAAGAATGAAGAAAGAAAGAGATATCCACTGTACTATAAGTACTTTTTTTCTTCTTATTGGGCTTAAGGATAAAGGAAAAATCTAAGAGGAGGAAAAGAATAAGGTTTTTCATTTATTAAAGTGAGAATAGTTCTGGAGCAAAATGCTGACCATCTTAATTAATTACATCGTATTATTTGCAACTTTTCAGGTCTGCATTATTATGGTTTAAATTAACAATTAAAGCTACAATGAAAATTTTAAAACGAAGGAACTTTAATTTAAGTTGTGAATAACAAACATTCTGGTATATTTTTCATTTGATTCCATTGAGGCTTTTCTCAATTTAATTACTGACAAAAATATAACGGACAAATATAATAAGTGTTTTATTCACATAGATTTAGAAGGTAAAAATCTTTAAAAGACTAAATGATTAATATTATGTGAAAATAACTCACAAAACAGCACTGCTAAATAATCGGCGGTTTCAATCAGTTCTTCCAATTCGTCGCCGTCCATCTCTTCAATCATGTCACTGGAAGGGTCTTTCTCAGTGATCAGCCAGTGCAGGATGTCCGTCCCATTCTTCAGATCACCTTAAAAGGATAATTCTTTGAAATGAGATTTTTAGGAGTATCCTTACGCTCATATTTAGGAAACAACTGAAGGAGATGCACATTTTATTCTATTGTCTTCACTTATTTAACAAATGAATTTTACAATTTGGTCCTTTATATAACATGCATGAAAATATTTTATTCTAGGAAAATCAAATCTTGTGATACCTGCATACACAACGGGATCTTTCGTGTCTCCAAACCTGAAAAACACAAGAGCAGGCATGCTGAATACCCCAAAGGATCTTGCCAAATTGTCGTCTTCAATTTTCACAAAATGAATACCTTGAGCTTCAGCGTCGTCATCGATGTGTTCCAACTCCTCAAGAGCTTTCGAACACTTGCGGCAGTGAGTTCTTCTATCTAAAATACAAAGACTTCTATTTCTACACAAGAAAAAAGTTTCACATGCAAGAAAATTGTTTTGGTTAAAAATAATAATTTTATAGTTATATTAAAAACATGATTTATATTTCTTATTATAATTCAAATAAAATAAGTCCTGCAACAAATTTTATGTTAGTCACATTTAGCTATTGATTACTTTAAGTGACTAAAATGTCTAATATTAGTTATTGACGACTTTATATTAGTGTAATATATTGTTATTGATGACTATTACTTAAGTCGTTAGGGTTAAAAAAACACAGGTGATTGACCTTGACATAAGAAATTAAAAATTTCGTTATAAAAGTAAATAAAATACATTCAAAATTGCATCCAATATTGAAATAGATAATATAGAAGTAAATTGTGTGAGAAACATTAAAAATTTATTGATAAAGTTAATATACATATATATTCAGTTTATTATACTGTGATCACATTTTGCTCATAAAGACTTGTTCAACCAGGTTCATAGCTTAAAATTAGTTCTGAACCATTACAATCTTGATAATCCTTTCCTAATAATATAATGGTATATTTCAGATTGAAAGAATAAGCTGTGATATTAAATAAACATTTATTCTGGGATATTGTTGTTGTTATTTCTGATCCCATCTGATGTACCATTGCTACACCAGATTTACGATCCCCTGAATTCTTACAAAATCAGGAAACAGCCAAGGATTCGCAAGAAAATCTTCTTAGCAAACTTCAAACACAAAAGAAGGTATCGGGGGCTAGCCTAGTCGATACCGCATTTACAACAGGTAGGATTAAGTTTACGTTTGCCTTCAAATTTAAGGCCATGGAGGTGGTCACTAACAAACCTAGAATATATAGTCTTGCCATTTCTAGAAGCCTTGAAAACAATGGAATCACCAGAACCACAAACAGAGTACTAATTATGAGCAAGTGGAATGCTCCAGATAGCTGAGACACGTCTTTTTTTTTTTTTTAATAGGATGAAACTCTGTGTAGGTGAGGGTAGCATCAGCTGGGGAAGGACCAGCAGCACCCCTTTTAGCCAGGGCATCCGCCCGCTCATTATGTTGGTATGTAGGAAGCACAAACATTAAGAAGATCCATACTCCAGCTCCATTAAGGGGTCATCAGATTCTATAAATGGAGCTGAGGAAATATCAGCTTTAGGAGCATTTAGCACAAAATGTTACTATACAAGCAGACGTGTCTATCCCAAATGATAAGGAAAAGCACAAACGCCAGATCCGTTTCCTGTTACTGTGATTCAAATATAGATCTTTTTCTGCGAAGGCCCTATCCCTAGCTTATGATGTGCTCTAAGCATTCCTAACTCATTACAGAATAATCTTGATTTACAACAAAAAGGAATTTAATGCATACAAGTACTGATAATAATAATATTCTTACAGAAAAATACAGCCAAGTAGTCAGATCTAGCAAGCACTCGCTCCAGCATTCTTCTATTTACCTTCTCAATAGCGTCGCTGCTTTCCATGTTGTCGGGACTCGTCAACCACTCAAGCACTTCCTCGCAGTCTGTTAAATCTCCTGCAACATTTTTGGAAGCAATTATTAACATTTGTATGGAAGAAAAGAAATTTTGCAAGATACAAAATGAGTTTTCAATAAAATATTTCGAATATTTTTCTCAATGAAGAAAGAAAAAGATCGATCAAGATCACCTGTTTGTGAATTCCTATTCTTTGAAATAAATAAATAAAAAAAAAATCGCATGTTGAAAATGATTACATGAATGAAATGATTTTTATGTAGTTACATTTAATTATTTTTCAAAGTTACTGAAAATATTGATAAAATATTATTAAAAAAAAACGACATTTTAGAAATCGCTCATTGATTTCTGTATTTTTATAATATAGATAAAATTTCCATTTTTCTTATAAAATGGCCGAACTAAAAGGAAAAAAAAATTAGTAATCTACTCGCTAATCTTCTTAAATAAAAATTCAGAATTTATTAAGATATCTAATTATAAAAAAGGAAATTAACGTAATATGCACTTTAATAAACATACATACATTTATTTAAAATACTTTCATTATTTGCACTTCAGTTTTTACAACTTGAAATGATTTAAACAATAATGAAACTAGATTCTTTTCATGATAAATAAGTTTTACTTTAAATTAGGTACGTATCAATTCTCCTAATTTTAACAATTATTAATTTCTTAACAATAGTAATGTTTTCAAACATTTGTTCTTTAATATTTATGAATATGTTGAAAATTATCTTGCATTGTGAATTGCTGTAAACTAGAGTAAATATATTGTACGAAACTTCAGATATTTCTTCATCATTAGTTTGGTATAATCAATCACAATTTCACTCGTTTTATTCTCAATGTTTGAAAATACTCATATTGGCTTATTTATCACTAAACGATGATTTTTTACTCACAAGGGCAGGGCTAATTCCCCAATCCTTGTATGAGTGTACATAAAACTATTTCAGTAATTCATTCAAGCCATTGGTAACATTTTCATATTCCTATATTGTTAAAAAAAGGGAGAGTTTGTCATCAGAAATACTGAAATTTACAAAAGCTTTTCTATCTTTTTTAAACTTGTCATTCTGCCTTTTTTAAGCATCATTATGAAAAAGAAAATTAATTTAGGAAAGTGAAAAAAATGAAAATAAGTGTTTTGGGGAAATAAATTTTTCTATTTTAGCTATCTATAGAAAACATTTTAGAAAATTCCATTGCCAATGAAAAATTTTTAACACATTTTTTCAGAAGTCAAGGATTTAATATCCATTACAGGCAAATTTTAAGTATAAGTCTTTAGAAATCTAGAGTTCCTTTTTAATACAGAACCTTATTTTATAAGTTATTCGCAAATCTTGAAATGTAGTATTGTGCAGAATGTCAAAAACTTACGGGGAAAAGTATGAAATGATTCTATTTCCCATATTTCAAAGGCATTCCATATAAACTGATAAAGTAGAAAATACAATAGCAAATTTCAATTAATAAACCTGCTTCCCCTTTATAAAACTTAAAATTAATTAGGATTGAGACAAAAATGTCTTTTCTTGGTATTAAATGTCAGTTCGTATTTTACTTTTGCTTTCTTTAACAAGAATGTCCTAAAATTTGCTTTGTTACTAGATTTTGCTTTGTTTTAATTCTTTTACTGTTTTGAAAAAAAGTCACTTTTTATTGCAAATCTCTTATTAAGTTTTCAAACTAATATTTGTATTTTTGTAAAATAAGCTTTTTTTACATAATAGATTCACCACGACCTTTTTTTTATGTTTTGTCTGGATAGCACATTTGGCATTCTACTACAAATATTATTATGGACATATACTTAAAGTTTGTAATAATTTTCATAGTTCATACTTTTCCTAAAATTGATGGAAACTCCATGTAGTTTTGGTGTTTTAAATATTGAGGGTAATGCATACATTCAATAGTAGCTGAATAACATGAAAATTTTTGATACTAAAAGAATCTGGAGTTTATTTTTCACGAAATTACTTTTAATCTTTCATGTTAAATATATTAACTATTTTTTTAATATTATGAGAAACACTCTTAAATATCATCGATCAAACTCTCCATAACACTAACATTAAATTAAAAAAAAAAATTGTAACTACCAGGATACACTATCGGATTTCCGTGTCTGAAAAACACCAATCCAGGTGGGTTTCTCACTCTGTATTTCTTTGCCATCAGAAGATCTGACATTTTTAAGAGTTGCACTTCATAGTCACTGCAGTCGTCATCTATTTGTTCCAAATATTTAAGAATGTCTCTACTTTCTCTATCATTTTCTTTATCTGAAATAATGTAAAATGATTACTTAGTTAATTACCCACATGCAAATATACATTTGCACACATGCATTGAAATGGAGCAAAGCTGTTTGAAATGGTTCTATTTTTATAATGAAGGGGTGTAAAACTATCAAGTAACATTTCATACTACATAAATGGTGGTTAAACTGTCTATTATAATCAAATGTTATTACTAAAAGTCTTGCATCAGCTTTCAACTATCGCCTGAAGTTTTGCACAGAAAAATATAACGATGTCAATGACACTGATTCTGTGCTATCTAGAATTAAAAAAATGAAAGTATGTCTAGTAGCCTGGTTTTTTTGTCCTTTAACGATTATTTTTTGCACATGAGGGCTAAGTAAAAGCGGGACCTATGGCTTAAAGTGGTTCAACAGTTTGTAGGTTTGAATTCGAACTTGGAAATAGTTCGGAATGCACTTTAAGCTGTAGAAAATAACCATTGAGTGACAAACAAAAAAAACTACTGGACATACTTTCTGTGCAAAAATTTGCATGAAATTTTTTTTTCAGAAACTTATTTTTCATGTGAACAGAACAATTAATTAGATAATACAGAATCAGAGTGTCTATTAACTTATAGAACAATTAACTTAAGTTAGGAATTATAATTATTATAAAATTTAAATAAACATATATTAATCTGGGAGCTGACTTACTAATCGCTTTACAGTAGTTTTATTAATTAAAAGAAGTCATCAAATAATACACAAATTAACATTGATTAAAGTACATTGATATAAAACCAAATATGGGCACTGCATTTAAAGTGATTAATTTAAAAATCTGGAATCATTAATTATATTAATTGCATTAATTAAAAAATAGAATCATTAATTAACACTGAATTTTCAAATGCATTACTGAAAAATGCGAAAATATGAACGTATATCTTTATAGGTGACTAATAAGATTAATAATAATGTAACGCAATCAATGGCAGTGCCCAAGTACTGAGGGCCTTAGGGTGCGAAGCATATCTTCTGGTTAGGCAGTTAGCCTAACTCGAATTCCAGAGTGATTAGTTCTCAAACATGCTTGCTATTCAGTTTCATCAACCCAATGAATGAATTAAAGGCTGAGTCGAAATTGCCCAACCAGAAGATAGAATCTCGGCCTGTGCCTTTCATGAAATTTCTGACTTTTGCACGGTGCTAGCCCTTCGCACTAACACTATGCCAATACACCAATACATCTTCTCCTTTAATACGAAAATTAATTATATTTATATAATATACAATTATAGAATACTTATGAACGATAAAAGTTGTTAAAGTTTAAAATTAATGTTAATATAAAATTAAAAAAAAAAAATAAAAACAAACTATACCAAGTATTTCGTATCTATACTCAACATACACTTGTTTTAAATCATTATAATAATACTTAAATAGATGAATTTATTCTTCGTAGTAAGTTTTAAAGCTAAAAAATTAAGTTACCTACAAAAGTAAATGGCAAGATATTCCTGTTCTTCAATCATCCGAAACAGCATATCTCTGTTGATGTTTTCAATAGTATCCTCCGTTTTTTGCATTATTAACCATTCAAGGAGTTGACTCTCTTCCATAAGATCGCCTGGAAGAATAGATTATAGCGTATTTTACTGACAAAAGTTGGACGATTAAAAAAATAGGAATAATCAAATTATCAAATTGAAAAGGACTTTTAATAGGAATTTTTCTAGATATTTTGAACGTAAACATATAAAGTTTGCTACATATGTTTATGTTCAAAATATCTAGAACACTGATACAAATTTTCAACTCCTTTAACAAATGCTAAATCGTGTTTTAGAAAAAGCAATTGAAAAAGATCTCGCCGGGCAAGTAAAGAAGAATCAACCACATGATGTAATGAGAATCTTGATTGCTATTTGTAAAAATTTATTAATTAAAAAATTAATTATTAAATTAGTTATAGGAAATAACTAGTATATATATAATAGTAGTAAGAGTAGAAAATTATGATAATAGTTAATACTAACAATAACGATTGTTAATTAACAAATCTTTGCTGACTGCGTGTGTTTTAGCTATCATATTTGAATAACTATATTTAAATTTAAGGATTTATTAATTAATTAATTATAGTCTATAAAGATAATAGTAATGGAAAGTATCTAATATAATAAAAGATAAGCTAATAGGTAATATTTATTAATTAACCAACTCTTATGTTTGCAAAGATTTATTTAATTAAAGATTTGTTACTTGAATATTACTTGTTAAAATATTTTCTATTTTATTATTATCATCTAGATTATAAAACAGAAAACGGAGCTTAACAGCGACCCATCGTACTATTGTAGAATATTACATTTTTTACAATTATTAGTTTATATTCGTGTATTACTTTTTGGCATCAAAATTCCTGTGTTTAGGACCCATATTCTTTTAGACAACAGTGAACAGTGAATTTGATTGTGAAACCCTAGAAGAGTTTTATTCAAACTTTCCAGAAGAAAAATTATAGTTACGTTACTTTCAGCAAGACAGAGCATCATGCCACAAATCACATCATAATTGTCCCATGTAAATGAGGTGTTTACACCTGAGAAGACGATCAAAGGGTTGCTATCTCTTTGGTCATTTAACCTGTCTACTTGTGACTTTTACTTGTGAGGACTGTTAAAGGAGAGAGTGTGACAAATCCATACACAATTAAACTCAAATTGACATTATTAGCATCAAAACACGAGAACTGACAAGAGTATTTATAAATCCCCAGCGTGCTCATATGTGGTGAAATGGGTGGAAGGCACTTTCAGCACTTACAGTGAGAGAAGAGTTAATATTTTATATATTACATTTTATTTTATACGTTGACTTTATGGGGTGGTTTTATGTACTGTCCTCTGTATATTTGGTATTATCTATAACAATTATCTTCACTGCTAATAGTTATATCAGTTAGATTATCGTCATATCATTATCTTAACAGATAATAGTTATTGATAATATCTAAAATAATAATAGACAGTAAAATTTATTAATTAATCATTATCTGTTTGTTTTATGAAATTGTATACGTTTATGACTGCAATTTGCATTTCTGTTAATTTAAGAGGATAAAGAGGATTACAATATTTGTTTTAATTCATTGTTTGTTAACCTTGTTATTTGAATACAAAGATAAAGGAAGAGTTTGGAGCATCATAAAGTAAGCAAATAAATGCGTTTGTTCAATGAATCAAATCAATAATAAAAATATATAAAATTCTCCTTAGAATTCCATTGTTATTTTTTCCCTGACCTGTTGTAGTGCACATGACCACAAATCTTACTATATAATCTGCAAGCTGTTTATAAAGTATTGTAGTGGTAATTAATATTCAACATTCTTGCATACACATAAATTGTATTACACACCTCGGTTGATTTGTAAAATTCTCACCGATGCATAAGTTTCGATTTTATGAATGAACGCGTATGTCAGATAGTCATTTGAAAACTCTTTTTCTGAAAAATAATTATTTTTATGATGCTTCTAAAATTATTTAGCATAACTTTCTGAAGTTTTTACTTGTGTTTTTATATTGATTAGCTAAATTTTTTAATTGCATTACATATAAGAATGTTTAAGTTGTGTATTTACGTGATATTCTTTATGAATCATAAGAAACTGAATATGCTTGTTTTGGCCTCATAAAAGATTATCATAAGTACAGTATTCCCAGTGATGTGAAAAACTATTTTGTGTATAAAAGTGGCTATGAACCCAGTATTACCTCCATATTATTGAAAAACATGCAATTAAAAAGTATACAATGTAATATTACATTTATATTTGATCAGATATCTGAATTTTCTCGAAAGACATCATTTGCGAGTTTAAAAATTAAATTTGCAGCTGTGTGGCGTTTCTACTATTGTGGCATTTATATGCAATGAATACAATAAAAATATTATGATTTGCAATACAGATAATCAGGAAAATCGGTGAAAATATTGTCAATAAAACCAGGATTCGAAGATACAGTGTGTGTGTGAAAAATTCATATTCCCAGATAAAGAGAAATTTCTAGTGTAAATAGATTTGAGCTATTTAATCATAATTTAGATCAGGTGTATAATTATTTTTTCAGAAAAAATAAAATTCTTTTCTCTTTGAGCATATTGAATTGTCTTCTAATTTTTACTTCAAAGAATGATACAGTATAATCATCAATTATAAGAATGATTAGAAGTAAATAAAAAAATAAAAGAGGCTAATAAACCAGAGGAAGAAAATAACATAAAAGGGGTTAATACTCAACAAATATAAGTGGTTCTTCATGTCTGATAAAAATAACAAAAATATTAAAAAGATAATATTTCTAATCAAGAACTGATTAACATTTTGACGTATGCCGGAAATCAACTGGTTGGTAACTCATACTCAAGAATTTTCAAATCAATAAAAAAAAATAAAATAAAAATAAAAAAATAAAAAAAAAGAGTTAACCCATTCATTTCCTATTACCTTTTATTTTTTATTTAATAATTATATAAAAGTTTCTGAACATATAATTTTTAATTTTACTATATATCCTTGAGTACATAAATTTACTTTTACTTAAAATTTTAAAAGCCAAGCACCTTTAAAAATTTTCAGTAAAGTCACAATTTCATAATTTCCTCACAAATTAGAATTTCACACATGATATTGCTAGAATATTTTTTAAGTTATGAGCTCAGAAAAGGTTTCGATAAATCTTCTTATATTTTCATTTTTAAGTATTAATTTTATAATAAATAAAGAAAATTCTTATAATTTTTGAGGGAATCAGAAAAACTTTGCTATAAGCCTAGCACGAATGAGCCAACTTGTTAATCAGATCCTGGTTATCATACTGTAGTAAATGGAAAAATTGTGAAGCTTATAGATTGTTAACTGAAAAACAAACACATTTAAATTATAAAATATACTATCAGGAAATATAAAATGCGTGTTAATAATATTTATAGCACAAATTATGTTTTCTAGAATGTGCTTTACCTTCATAGATGCTTGGTATCATGTTTTCAAAATATACAAAGGATGGAATGGAAGATACACCCAGTTCAGATGCAAATAATGTGTCGTCAGTTTTCAATATCTGCACTCCATAACGATCAGAATCGTCATCTATATGTTCCAGTTCATGCAAGATGGAATCACACGTGGTGCAGTTCTCATCATCTGGCAATGAGAAAGGGTATTTATTAGTCAGACATCATTTCTGGCTATTTGATGCCTATAGTGTGTTTAAGCGTAAAATTACTTACATACATTCGTTGTATTGCAAAGCAAAAATGTCTTTGTTAATTAGATTAAATTTTATAGTAATCCCAAATAGAAACATGAGTTTTGGATTTTTTTAAAATCATCATTAATAATATATCAGGTTGGGGAAAAAGCAATTTATTATTTTTACGTGAACTTTACGTTACTTTTTTTGGGTTCGCTTTCTATTAAAGTTTGTCTTAAAAGTAAATTTTTAAGTCCTGGACAACACTTCGATAGGAAACGTGGATAACTTAGAAAATTTTTGATATTTTATCGACATTTTTGAATGTTTAAAAAATACCCGAAAGGAATGGATGAAATTAAAATTACACGTAATTGGCTGTTACAGTACAGGAACTATAAACACCTTTCAGAGTTTGAACCCCCTAACTTTCATTTTCACTATTATAAAAGAAAAACTAAAATATATTGAATTTTTTGTTTGTTATCTTCCATTTTTAACACCCTGATACTCACATCTAAATCAATCAAACAAAAAAGAGCAAGAGAATTTTTTGCTTTTGATATTAAATATCACCTTTTCAACGAGCTTAAATCTGTAGTTGTTTGATCAATACTTTATGAGATATCGATAAATACAATCATCTATAGAAAAAATAGTGGAACACTTTTTCCCAAAACTCTAATATTTAAAAATTATAATACAATAAAAAATATCTAAATTATGTTTCTATAATAAACTAGAAATATAGAAATAAGGTGAATAAAAAAGGAGAACATCATACAAAAGAATACTGCAACGGTATGCTCTTCGATGAGATGCTCCAAATCTCTCCTGTCAACATCTTCAATGAAGCTGTCCGGCCTGTCTCTATTGTCGATCAGCCATTTCAAAATTTCTTCCTGCTGTTTCAAGTCTCCTAAAGAGCAGAAATAAGCATTTAAAAACATTTAAAATATAAAATTGTTTCAAAATTCCGAAATCGCCATTTAGTTTTAAAAAAAATTTGTCAAAATTAAAACTATAAAATACAATTTTTTACTATTAAAAATATATTATAAACTACTATTGAAGTAAAAAAATTTTTTTTTTGGTTATATAGTTAAGGAACAAGTATTGTAAAAAAACAAAAATAATTCCTCAGACTTCAAAAATTCAAATATTTATGGTTTTTATTTTAAAAATTTTATTACATATGCACTAATTTAGCACAATTTAAAAATATTTATCTTTTTCACTCACAAAATTGAGAAGATTGTGATCAGGATAAATTGAAAATTCATACGACACTGTATGACACATAGGAATGAATCAATGAAATATGCCAAACAATAGCAGAATGAGAATCATTATTTTTTACCTGTGTATTGGTGGGGAAATCCCTTCCGGAAAAACAGTAAAGTTGGGAAATCTGTAACATTGTACATCTTTGCAACATCAGGATTGGAGACTTTCACAAAATCTACGTCGTTGCTTTCTGCTTCATTGTCAATATTTTCCATTCGCTGCAAGACCTCCTCACATAGCTTGCATCCCGACTTGGAATCTACAGAAAGCACATAAATGATTTCATATGAATAACTTTCATTGTCATCGGCCAAATTTATCATCATGTATTTAAAAAAGACATTTCTTATGAAGTGATGCGCGGTGGCATAGTGGCAGCATTTCCCGCTGCCGAGTTGCTAAGGTTCTATCCTCTGCTTGGGCAAGTTCGACTCAGTTTTTCATCCTTCAGTGGTTCGATAAATTGAGTATCAAGCAAGTATGGAACTAAACACTGGGAGTTTTGCATTAGGCTTTCTATCAAATCGGGACATGTGCTTCGCACCCCAGGACTCTCAATCAAAAAAACAGATATAGATACTGAAGGACTTTGCCACTAAATGGACTGTTAGGTCACACTTAACTTACTTTCTTATGAAATATTCTCACATTTTATTAAAGCCTGCAAAAAGGACGTTTTTGTACTCTATTTTTTGTTTAGAATTTCTGAAAAAATCTTACTATCATTACGAAGCAAACATCAACTAAATTATTTTAGCAATATTTTAAACGATCAAAGTCAGTTCATAATAAATTTTCTCCACCATGGTAGTGATATTCTAAATGGACAAGGGAACTCTGAATATTTTCTAAAAAACTATTTCAACTTGTTTTTAATATTTTCTAAAATATTCAATTTTATCATGTAATTTCTACAAGATCCCCCATTATGAAATGGCTCACCGAGGTTTAATTGAAGGTCAATGCTCTTCAGAATGAAAGATTCCACGTACGATCCCATTCCCAGTTCCCCTTTTAGACATAACAATCAACTTCAATACCTGTTCAATTTTTCACTGAGCTTTTCTTTCCTTAAACAATTTCGCTTTGCCGAGTTTGGCTTGTCCCCCTGTATATATGCTCTCAAGACTTTAGATACTATACCTCTAGAAACACTTAATTTCTGATATTTTGGTAACATTTCGTTCAGTTAGATAGGATAACACAATTAGGCTTATTTAAAAATCTGAAAGGCCCAATAATTTACGTTTTTGAAAAGTCTAAGAATTATAGAACTTCAATAAAGCTACCACTTGCAATGAGAAAACATACTTTTCCCTACATAAAATAAATTACACAGTTTACAAAATCTTAAGATAAAATCACAAAAATAGTGATAAACTCTAACAAAAATAAGTCAATGTCAATGAAGTTTGAATATATTGATAAGTAAAAGAAATTGCTGTCTGAATACATCATTTGCGAGGAGCGTAAAAACTGATGTCTCAGAGTAAGGCGGCAACTGTCGCTTCGTATCTGAGATTAGAAATCTGTTGTAGCGAAATTGTAATAATGGCCTCCAAGCATCATTTCACCCAACAAAATTGACGGTAAGCTATTGGGAAACCAGAAGTAGGACAAAATCAGATAGAAGTGGCTAGATGGCTGAAAGTGAGTCCGCCTGTGATTCATAGACTTTGGTCAGAATTTTTAACCACGGATTTTGCATCTAGGAGATTCAGCCAAGGATAGTCAAATGCCGATGACCGATATTTGTCACTGTATGCACGAAGGAATATAATCGCAAATCCGGCTGAACATAGATACTCTCTCGCTGCAAACTTCGGAAAGTTGGTATTCAGATTAACCATAAGTCGAAGGCTTCACGAACGTGATCTTTATCGGAGGCGACCAGTCATTTGCGTCCCCCTAAAAAAATCTGAACGCCAAAAGCGGAAACGCTTCAGTGGACACTTCAAAATGCCTACTGGATAGGTGGTCAATGGAGGGCTGTTCTCTTTACAAATGAGTCCAGACTTAGCCTCGAAAGTGATAGTAAGTGCCCATTAATTTAGGGAGAGTACGGAACTTGTTTTCAGTCATAAGTATCCGTGAAAGAGATGAATATGAATCAGGCAGCGTCTATGATTTGGGTGGTATCTCTTGAGTGGACCCATACCCAAAGAGATCCTTTCACAGACTTCTTTGTACTTTCCTGTGGAAATGTTAATGCTCACACCGACAGGAATAACACCCTGGGGCTTATATGCACTCTTATGCGGGGCTTTTGTGCTACAGAATGATAATGCGAGACACACATCATGGATGCTTATTTAAAGCAGGAAAGAATTGAGTGCATGCTGTGGCTAGCTTGATCACTGGACTTTAACCGAATCAAACATGCTTAGGAGGCGCTAGGTCAACGTGTAGCTGCTCTTAATCCTTGGCCACGCTTTTAACTGCTTTGGAAGAGCAATGGATCGTACTTCCTACACAATTAGTAGATTGCATAATTCAAAGAATCACAAATATGTGCGGAATAGCTTCTTGGGGGAATCATAGCCCATATTAAAGGTACCTTTCCTATACCAAGCTTACATCTCTCATTTGTTTATTGTAAATATACGTTAATTTTTTATAATATACCATAATTATCTGGTGATTTCTTCTTATGGTATTTTGTACCTTCCTATGTGTTGTATATTGATTATAAATTTCATTAAATTCTAGTCAAAACGTTTTGAGTTATCGTCCTTTTTATGATTTTTTCTTAGTTTGTGATAACAGTGTAGTAGCTATTATATTTTAATTTTAATGAAATGTATTAAAATTTATCTATAGGTATTTTCATTATTTTAACTACTGCTTATATAATATTTGAAAATAATGCGAATTTAGTATAATTGCTTTCCTTTATTATTATTATTTAAAAAAATTAACTTTTCCTTCTTGATTTTAACTATTAACGTTTACAATCATTTTATTAAATTAAATATCAATTTATTTATATATATATTTGTTTGCCTGACGAAAGAACAACGCTATGCAGCAGTTAAAAGATAAAGTTTTTTTTTACATAAATTCCGATACACTTACAAAATAAAACAGCTACTGAATGGGATTCATTCAGTAAATTTTCCAACATCCTCTTGTTGACTTCTTCAATGGCGTCCGGACTGTCGAGGGTTTCTTCGCTGGTGACCCACTTAAGAACACTTTCTTCATCCATCAAATCACCTTTGGAAATAACATTTTCTTAAAACACAATTAAAAAAGTAATGAAATGCTATATATTAGTATATATGATTTTTTTGAAAAATAAAATTATGTACTTTCATCATAAATAAAACGTCAACGTTTTGTAGTTATGTGT
>JAPDSC010016803.1:0-23203 GCA_026290005.1 Latrodectus geometricus | reverse complement strand
ATATATATATATATATATATGTGAAGACTTACACTTATATAGATGATAATCTTGATAATTGCATGCATTTCAACTCCAGAAAAATAAGTTAATTCAACGCCAGAAAAGGATTTTTTATTATTGGATGAATAGTTCACATCACACTTGGCAACTTATATACATTAGAGTATATTATACACATACTTCTACATTACACTAAATGTTTATATATATATTAGTGGTTGTATTAGCTTATTTCAAATGAAACACAATATTAAGTATTAAAACAGAAAATGTACGATTTACTAAATTTCTCATGATGAAATATTCTATAAACATTTCAGGAATTTTTAAATGAAAATATTTTCATACTAAAGAAATTTTCCAGCAGAGTAAATAATGTTTATGGTTTTATGTTATTTTTACATACAATTTTTGATCAAAATGTATTTTGCATTATTTTCTCTAAAACAATACGAAAAATGAAGAATAATGTTTTAATGCTGTAGTTTCGCTTTAATGTTTAAACAGGACAAAGATAAGAACTGCTGCATCACACAGAGCCAGTGGCATGTTTTACTTCTAAAATGGGAATACTCACTTTGATATAAGCTACGATAAAACTTTTCTTGTATCTACAATAAACATAATATTAAAAGTAAATTGATGGAAACAAACAAATAACGATATTATTATCATAAGTTTTGCTTATTTGCTATTTATTTGTTTGTGAAAAATGATCCAGATAGAAATTCAAAATTGTATTGCTTTATTTTGTCATGAAAAATGAGGAATTTGATATTAATATTTTATGATGTGAATCTAGTTACTGTTATAAATAACTTAAAACAAATATTCTTCATGGATTTTGTCGGTTTTAAAATGTTTTTGTGGGTGCATTTAAATTTGTCGATTCTCATTAATACCATTTGAATAAATATCAAATATATTGGTATATTGATTATATATATTAGTACGTATTTTAGAAAATAGTATGCATTTTAATTCCTCGACATGTGTTTTAATTCATATTTTAACTTGACTATTTTTATTTAGACTACATTATTTGAATTGTGATTATTAAATAATTTTGTCAAAATAAAATATACGAATTACATAAAAAACTAGAAAATGCAATAATATTTTTGAATCCAAGTGTCATTATTTTAATAAATATCTATTTATTTCATTGCTAGGGCAATGTCATGCATAAAATTATTGTTTAAATATTTCTTACTTATAAAATGGAAACCAAAATGTAATTAAAATATTATTCTTTCAAATTTTTGTTCTACCAATATATTCTCTTTGAAGAAATTACACATGTAATTGTTCCGCAATAATTTAATTTTTTAAATTTCTAAAAAATAATAATCATAGTAGTACTGCAAAGTGTTTGCTGTTAAAATATGTAAAACCATTTTATTTTACAGAATATTTAGTAATGGTTCTACATGAAAGAGATATCATATTATTATATTATATATAACTAAAATTATTAATTCCTAGTTATTGATTTGAAATTTCCTTTAAATATTTAATTTATATTTACATCGATTTTCTCTATTAATTTAATGTAACAAATTATATCTATGTAACGTGTTGCTAGATAAATATCCATTAATGGTTTTTCAGAAGAAAGCTCGTTTACAAGCTGATATATTCAACGCGATATCTTACTATTCCCTCTACTAGATCTTTCTGGTATATTAAATATCATGTCAGGTAAACAAAGAACTAAATTTGACTTTTTTTTAAAATTTTAAAACCAGGTAATATAAAAACCCGGTTTTCAATAAATTTATGATGTTAAGGCAAAACACCCAAGCAAAAGTCTTGATTACGTATTTATCCTGATAAAATCCTTATATATATAACTTGCATATTATATGTATGCATTTATATGTTTTCCCGAAATACGCAAACAATCAACTATATACTATACATAAACAAACAGTGACATGTATAATACAGTGACATGTCAGAAAAGTTTAAGAGCAATCATTAAAAAGGGAATATTACTTGTTATCTTAATTATCTTGTTAATATAATATATTTGTTGGTTCAGCCATTTTCTCTTTTGATATTTTACTTCTTTTTCTACCATCCTTTATCCATAATGTGCTTTAAGTTTTCTTCAAAAAATTCTGAGTATTTCTCCTTATGTCATTAGTGTTATCTGTCAAATGTCATTCAATTTTTCCACCATACAGCTCATTGATCTGAAAATATATGTTTGCGATACTTTATAATGTCTAAAAAATATATTGATAAAAACATTGAAAATGATAACAGAAAAGGAAACGTAGTCAATAAAATAATGAAAATTCTTTGTAAATCAACTTGTTGGTTTTATGACTGAGTTGAGTGTCAACAGAAGTAAAACAAAGAAGTTTGTGATAAGGTTCTTTGTATTTGTGACTCATACCATCCATGAAATGTAGTCTGAATTATAAATAAATAGATAATAAATATAACGTGGCATAGTAAGAGTTATGATATGTGTTAATGATGTCTTTCACACAAATTATTATACCATTTTTATTTTGTGATTGCAAAATGTAATCTATGCATTCAGTTATTTGTCGCATTAAAAACGTTGATGTCAAAATGATTACTGAAGTATTTATGATGTTATAGGTTATTTTCACTTTTTAAATTTATCTGAGATGTTGGGAAGCAAACTGGGTCAAATGATGGGCTATAACGTCATGTAATATAGTTGGCTAGATTATAGCATCCGATAAAAAACTTTCTTCAAAATTATCTAAGTTAATATTATTGAACATACTTAATTATTGTCATTGATTCTCCATCGTAATTTGAAAAGTAGAAATATTTAAAAATTTTTTGTTACTTATTATCATAAACTTTTGAAATTTAGGTATTTTAATTTATTCCTTAAAAATAATATATATAACTCTAAAAACAATGTTCTATAAATATCTTAAGATATATGACAATAAAAACATTTTATTTGAATTTAATTAATTTTATTCAAATAGCATGTCATTATGTTTTTACTCATTTTTGCTTTGTTGGATTATAAATTTTTATTATCTGTTTTAAACAATGCCCCTTAAATTTAAATTATGAACAATCAATTCAAATGATTTTTGTGCACTCAAATATTACTGCAAAAATGTTTAAACATTTCAGTAATTCATGTGTGTGAATTATGTTTTAAAATTTTTTCGAATTTTAAATTTCATTTTCTTTATTTTGATACTCTGACTTCAAAATGGTCAATGATAAAATTGTTTAATATAAAAATAATTGAAAAAAACTATGTATTTTACTCAAGACATTTATTTACTTTGTTAATTTTTTCCTTCATTTGAGCTGAAATTTTCTTATATGCTCTAGAATACTTATTTAGGTTTATATTCCTCTTCCAGAAAATAATAAAAACAATTGATATACTTTACTATTACCTGATTTACAATCCAGTTGTTCATCAGTTACTTTTAATTAAGTAATTTATATGTTTGCATAAGAATTTAATAGGAGTAAATCTATTATTTTATGATGTTAAACCAAAACAGCCAAGCAGAAGAATTTAATAGGAGGAAATCTATTAAATTCTTATGCTCTCTAAGCAAAAATATTAATACATCTTTCCACAAACTATTTCACATTTTAATTTTTGCTTCAATCAATTAAATAAAATAATTTATAGTTAAATATATATTAATAAAAATTTTCACTTGGCAACAACAGTTTGTGAACGATATTTATTATCATAATATTTGAACATCACTGCTGAAACAACTTCCAAATAATTTCTATTGAAAGATATTTGTGTTGCATAAATGTGTATTTACCACTAATATTACCTACTTAATTATCTCTAGTTCTCTTTTTATTTTACATTGTCTTGATAATTTATAAATCGTTATTGACTTCATGTTAAAAAAACATTCGCTTGTAAATGATCATAAGTTACGTATCGTATTAGAAAAAATGGTTTGCATAAATTTCTTCTTAATAATTCATAAAGAGTATCTACCATTTATTTCTTCAAATTACCCAAGTCATTCTGGCTTATAGAAATAGAATATTTATTTTATTTCTTTTTTAAACAATTGAAATGCATCATTATTATTTGTCTTAAGAAGTCAAATGATCCTCATTTGCTGTAGTTGTAGGCATTTTAGAAAAGTATGATATTACGCAGTTTCGCATTTTTTCAAAAGGAAATTTTAGATAAGTGTCTAAATTCTTTCAATTTCAAAAACGGGTTTTTCTTATGTCCTATAAAATGAAACATTTTTGGATGAAAAAAGATTATATCCATTTCTTTCGTATAAATATCCTTGGTAACCATAAAATGAAAATGTTAACAATAAATAAGCTATTTCACAAGAGGGTTTTTATAAATCTCTATAAATATTATGAAATTTTAATAATTTCAATAAATTAATGTTTAATTTCTCAAATACAGATTAAGTACTTACAAATATATATTTTACATATTTAAAAGCAAAATATGTCTCAAAATGTGGTTTCATACAATAAAAATGTAGTACAAGTACATAATACACAATAAAAAATTTCATTCGTCCATTAAATCATACATTTATGAGTATATTCTTTATGTTATTAAATAATTTATACACATTAGCACTCAAATTCAATTATGTAATCTTTGAGCAACTGGTGATCTGAAAGTTACAATTTAATGAAATTGAAATTAAATACAATAAATATTTTTATCATCAAAAGAACACTCAAACAAATTTCAGATTCAATTTTTTCCTGAGCTATAAGATTCTGTTTCCAACAATTATTTTTACTCTAAAAAACTAAAACGTTTCTTTTTTCAGCTTGAATGAGTTTTCATTTTACGGTATTTATTAATTTTGAATATTTTACAGTGTAATCAGATATACACACGCATAAATATTCATATAAGACTTCTGTATTTTACAACACCGTGGTACACTCTGTTTATTTTTATTATAGTCAACCTTTCCTATGTGTCGTTTTTGATAAAATGCAAATAATCCTAAATCATAATAGGATAAAATTTTTAAAATCCAATTTAGAAAAATCAGAAGCACTAACCATGTATTTATAGTCAAGAAGAATATGTAACCCGAATTTTCCCATAATGAAAAATGTATAAAAGTATTCTCCACTATGCTAAAAAGTTGAATTATTTTCATTTATTTGGAAACACATTAAAATGTAGTTGATAAAAATTTCCTTAATTTTTTTATTGTGGGTTTTAAAGAGTTTAACATTATTTTAATATTATGAAATTAACATTAAGAAAGGTAGTATTTAAATAATTTCCTTTGAGTAGTTAAAATAAACATATCAACAAGTAAAAGATCAAATATACTTCATTAGTGATGAAAGAATTTAAGATATAATTACATCAGTCATGTATTATTAAACATATAATTATCTTACCTATAGGAAATAATGTTATGGTTGAAAATGACGTACTGAAAATTACATAACATAGTAAACTAACTAAATTAGGCATTTGGTTTACGAAAATATGAATTTATGTATGATTCATATTTTCGGAATTTCATCTTGGGTGTATGTTAAAAATAAAAGTACTTGCATTATATTGATCTTTAGATACTTCATAAAGGAGATTTTCAAATTGAAATTTGTAAATTATATTGAAAAATAACTACAGAATGGGAGAAATAAAATCTAAAATTTAGAAATACATCTGGTATTTTTTTTTAAATATGTAAGAAAAAAATCAACCCTATAACAGATTTGAGAGAAATAATGATGAATTCTTTAAATTTTAATACTTGTAAAATCTCAAAATCTGGCTTTTTAATCAATCATTTGTTCATCTTAACCTATAGGTGTAACGAATAATATTCTGAAGTTTTAATGTATAAATAATTATATAATTCATATGTTTTAAATTTCTAACACCCTAAAAAGTAAAGTAAATAAATTCATTATGTGCTATGAATTATATTTTCTAATCAATTATTAAATAAATTTGTGATTTATTAGCAGATTACAAGTGCTTAAAGCTAATTTTCCACTTTTACATAATTATAAATCACAATCTGGTAATTTTGGATAATTATTAATCGACAATCTGTTAAAAGTTATTTATTTATTAATAGTCAATTAATTAACGGTAATAAATTATTAATTGTATAATTTATGCTACTGGCTATTTAGTATAACTAGAGGTTTCTCAATTAATAAAAATTCATCATTCTTTTTAAAATTGTATGCGATTAAAATTTCAATCTGCAAGTTACGTATATACCTTATTTTTGGAGTTAAAATTCTAAATAAGGTAATGATGATAAATATTTAAATAATTATAATAATTTTATGCATATTAAATAGATATTAAATTTTTTAAGTGCATATATATTTATACTTTTGAACAACAGTTGACTTTGCTTTTCGTCAGTGTAATACTAATGTTGCCGATCCCAATTTTTGTAACATTTTATAAAACAATTTCAATACAAATATTTGTAATCTATTTATCACAAACGTAAAATATTTACTGCATTTCTATTTGAATATATTAGAAAATAAATTATATACAAGAAATATTTTACATCCAATAAAATATTTGCCACAGATATATTCAAAAGTATGCAGTATGAATATTTACTATATCTATACTACAACTATTTGCTATTGAAAGTATCATGTATATTACGCTAAAGAAAGACGCAGTTCTCCTTATTTAATTTCATTTTATGTCTAATTAATGATAAATTTATATTTTATAATACAATCATAATTATATATTGGCTTTAATTTTATCGAAAAGTATTCAATTATGATATTTTATTGAAACATACTTTTAAAAACATTTATATTACATAATTGAATTGCATGAAAAGATGCGTCATACTACTAGAGTCTTATGTTTCAAGACACTGAGATAATACAAATGATATTTTAATACAAATGATAAGACTACAAGTAACATAGAAACTTCTCTGAAAATATTAGATAATTCATAGAATAAGGAACGAAAATCTATCTTAAAGTGCATTTATTATTAGAATTATATCTTAGCGTCTCATTTCTGCTATTTTGAAGCTTATGGACTCTGCTATTTCTAGTGTTTTGAAGCTTGAATTTTGAAACAGCTATTAGTTTAATTAAAGAGAATTTGATTAAACAAATAGCTGCTTCAAAAGTTCTTAAAAAATCGGAAAGACTACAGACATTTATAATTTTAGAGGCAAAACTATTAACTATTATTTCACGAACAACAGCATTAAAAACATTATTTGCTTTAAAAAAATATATTTTCTGAAATACTAAACTATTTGTTAAAATTGATAATCATCAGAAATTTTCATTTCATTTATATTTATATCATATTTTATTAGTACAAAGAAAAATTAAATCCAAAATTAATTTGTTGCAATGCAGTCTATACTTTCAAATTTGAGCTTGGATTTTCTAATTAAAAGTTTGCATCCAACTCCATGAGTTAAGTTGAATATATCAATTAAATTAAATTATCCTTTTTTTTAAAAAAAGTTATCCTTCATTTTGAAGTTTTCAATTTTAATATTCTTTTTTTCATTCATTAATCTATCTCTTATTATTTAGTAATATAACACACATTTAAAAGATGCATTAGATACACATTTAATATATGCATTGATATTTTTACGACATTTTAATAAAGAAATAAGTTTTTTTTATATAAATTTGTAAAATAAATATTACAAATTAACTAAAGAATGCAATGAAATTAACTAAAGAATAAATACTTTTGATTGTTTAATAAATTAAATACTCGACTATGATTATTTTTCATTTATATTTTAAGAACATTTGGAATATTACTTTTTTTCTGTTGGAACGTACATTGATAACATTATTGTTTGTAAGTTTGTTACGACTACTATCAGATTTATTATTTTAATTTCTTCGCGTATTAGTTCTAAGACTAAAAAAAGTGTAATGTAGCTTCTTAGCATTTACAATTTTTGCTTAAATTTTATAACATTAATTTATTTTAATTCAATGATTTTCTAGATATTCTATCCTGCTTACTTAATTGTAATTAGCAATACTATAAGTTTTTTAATGTAAAAATAATTTCCTATGTATTAAAATATTAGATACATTATACTTTAAGATTTTCTGGATTATGATTATGAAATTATACTATAATATATAGCTCAAATTTCAAAATATTTCTTCTTAATTAAAGATAAAAATAAACATATTCTTTGTTGCTCTTTTTAAAGATATGTATAATACTGAAAACTAATACCCTATAATTTACGCAGGAAAGAAAAGTTTTCAAACATTACAAAATTTACAAAATATGAGTCTTTATAAAAATATAAAATGTTACTTACAATATATTACATATAATAGATATGTTTTCATAAAATATTTTTTAATATTTGATTTATGAATTTAATGTTTCTGAAAGATGCTTAAACAATATTTTAATATTGTAAGTATATTATTTTAAATGTTTATATCTTTATTTAAATTGATCAAAATAGTTAATTCATTTTTTCAATAATTAAGTTAACAAAATTCAATACAATATTTATATTTTAAATTTGCTGTATTCATCAATAAATAATAAAATATATGGTGAATTTTTAATTTGTATGAGAACACAATATATTACTTGAAAATACTTTATTTTAGAGATATACCTGAATAATTATTAAATGGGACTTGTTTTTATAATCACTTCTAATACATAATCATTTCAATTTAAAAACACAATTTTTTAAAATTACAATTAAATTACTTAGGTTATTCCCAAAAAAAATTTCGAAAAGAACTTTCATTTAAATATACTTTTCCATTTAATTATATTTTGCAGTAGCTAAAATAAAAAACAGATTACAGTATGAATTTGATTTTCAAGACCAACTGTTCTTTTATAGATATTATTAATGAATATTTATCTTAGAATCATTGATATTCTGAATATAATTATATCTAAATTTATACAACATGATATTAATTTGAGAATTTATCAAAATATTTATTATAACAGTTAAATATATTAAATAATAATTACTGTTCTCTACATTACAGGTTTTTAAGTATAAATGAATAAATTTTTGAAATTATGCGAAATTAATTAGTTACTAATATAAATAACCTTTTGTTAAGAGGAAAATATAAGTATTTATACTGTTGTAAATAAATAAGTTATGTGATTAACATAATTTGCTTCTTTTATTTTATACTTTATATTAATTTTTATCATAAAAAAGCATAAAAAATATAATTCATAACACTCAACTTAATTCATATGTAGTAAGTTGTATATTTTATTATGTTGTTCTATAAAATCCAAAGTAAATTCCCATTTTAAACTAAACTGACTAATGTAAAAACTAAAATATATTGTTTTAAATATATAAAAGAAAATAAAAGTATCTGAATTTGCAAAAATAGTTTTCCTTTAAATTTTGGAGTACTGAACTGTTTGTATTTTTTTGAAATAATTAGATGACCAGTCTTACTCATCAAATCTACTCTAAGATAATGGAAGCTCTAAAATAAAACTGAAAAATAACGTTTTATTTCTTTTTCTTCTTTTCTTTTTTTTCGTAAAAATTGTTACTCTGTTTATTAATAAAATTCCATATTTTAAATCATTTATAATAAAGATGTAATTAAACTTTAATTTAAATATTGATCTTATGAAATCATAAGAAAAAAATTTTAGAAATTTCTTAGTACCTCACTACTTTATTGACAATATTTCTCACGAGATATGAATATTGCTTTGATATTTTTTTCAATGAATATGTTACCATCCATTTCATGTATTTTACACAAAGAAAGAGCTCTGAACATTATAAAAACATGTAAACTATTACATTAAATGGCGTGCGGAATAACTCAAACTTACTGTAATAGTTGAAACACAGGGACTTGTTCTTGAATATAAATTAGTAAGAAGTATTAAAATAGAAAAAATGAGGAAACGGATAGCATCTTTAGATGAGTCATGGAATTGTGTATACTTGTAGACCATTAAGAATATTTGTAAATGATTTGTTCGAGTATTTTGTCATGTATTAAAAAATAATAACATTGATTATAATTGAATAAATATGCTAATATTTTCATCTACTGTTATCAAAAAAAAAATGTTTTACATTTTTAGAAGGGGAAAATTACAGTTTTTGATATGTACACAAGACATGAATAAAATATTTTTGGGACAATCTAATGAATGGAATTTCTACTGAGCAAACTTTTTGTAGATATAGAAAAGTTTATATCTCGATATCTGCATTCACCTAAAAATTTCTGTCCTATTTATGAGTAATTAGGATACTTGGTAACTGGCTGTGGTAAGATTAGTTTAAAACATTTATGTCACATGAGAAACGTTGATAAATTCAATGATATAATTAAATCTACTTAGAATGATTTTCTCAACTTTCTTTTCCAGATTACTTGCATCGTCAAACAACACTGTTGGAAAAAGTTATTTCACAAATTTAATTCAATACTTTGAATAGTTATTTCATAATAAAACATATGTTGTTCTTTTATGATAAAAATATTAAATAAACTGGATACCGTATATTGTTTTCTTTTTGGTAAAGAAATTAAATACCAAGAGATATATAAATAAAATGAATGAGACTAATTAAAAAGCAATATTGGTTATTTTATGCAGTATGGGGAATACACAATTATTTTACGAATAAAATTTTTGGTTGTTTATTAACTATATATTTAAATCATTCAATTCATACGTAAATTAGGAATAAAACATTTTTAGTTAATTAATGCATTAAAGAATATTAATCACATAAGAAATGAAATAAATATGGTTTTCAAATATGACTTAAAAATGATTCTGAATAGAGTATAATTTAAAATGTTTTAAAAATAAAAGAAAGTTTAATGTAATGTAATAAATATAAGTACTTCAGAACTAATAAAAGTGAATTATATTGAAGAATATTTTGGTAATTCATTGCAGAAAAATAAATTATTAATTTGTACAGATAGTTAGTTTATTAAATATTGGTAAAATAATCAAGTATTACTTGGTAAAATAATCAAGTACTACTTAATTATAACACTTGTGAAATTAATTTAATTTAAAATATTTGAATATAGAAACTAATCATAAACTCGACTAAAGTATTTTTTTTATCTTTTATAATTGACTAGAGACGAAGTGGCTTATTTTACACGAAAAGAATTTTTCTTAATTTTAGTATTTTCTTAAAAGAAATTTATTTACAAAATAAAAATTTATATAATTTTTGATAAATTTACTTATAAGTTTAAATACTAATTAAGTTTGAGTTTCAGTACCATTTATAAATACTTTTTCTTCATAGTATAATAATTCTTCCATATCTTTCAGTCTCAAACGCCCAATGCAATTAATGCTCTGAGACTATTTCATGCATATGAGTCTGCTATCTTAAATGTTGTCTTTACATCCTCCATGGTTGCTGTTCCAATGCCAATAAATTATCCCGCTAAATCAGATAACAGTCTATTGAGAATATTTTAATAACCACGCTTTATTTGAAATTTTTCACCACGCCCCACATTCTTGTTAGGAAATAATGGTATAAAGTTTTATATATAAAATTTAAAGGAATAATTAGTTAATGAAGCGTAATAAAAATCCAAATGCATGCTATAAGAAATTTTGATGTTTATGATGTTGCTCAATGAATTTTAATTTTTAGATTTTTATCATAAATTACTAGTTTAAAATTAATTGTTGCTTATGCTGACTTAAAACTTTTTAATTTTGATAGTTTCAATTATGAAATCACATTAACTATTTTTTCTTTTCAATATAAATATTAATTAGTTTTGTTGTCACACTGAAAATCATATTGAAATTCTTACTTTTATGAAGTTCATTTTTTGTTAATAAATATAAATAAAATTATTTTAGTAGACATAATTTATTACACAATGAAGATAATGCTAAAATAAACAGTGTATAAACCAATGGTATGATTTCGGTCTTTTGGGTCTTATGATATCTGTGCAAACTTCAATTGAAATTTAAATTGAATAATTTGGAATATACATAAAAGGCATTAATATTTATATGAATAATTTTCGGAAAATATTTTGATATTTTTAAGTTTAGTTAAAATACTAAAATTATATTTTAATTGCCTGTTAAATAATTTAACACGTAATTCTTTGTTGAGATTACATGGTACTGGAAGTGCTATGTTACTTAATATATAAAATTAATAAAAATTATGAAAAGCTATGTTGGTTTTTATTAAGATTTATATTAAATTTTATACATTAAATAATTCGCAATTTCTAGGATACAGCAAAAGTTCAATTTTATTAAATTTATGCATGTTCTAAAGTTTCTATTTTTAAATCAAAATGGTGGTTTTTGTATAAATAAAGATCAAGGAAACAAAAAATTATTTTTTATCTTAAATACTTGCATTGAATTTTATTATTGTCTCTGAAAACAAAATTAATATATATCCTTATTCTTTTATCTGAATGAATTAATTTGTTCCTGATGACATTATCGTTATTCAGGGTTTTCCTAAAGTTAAAAACAAAATAGTACATTTAATTGAATGCAAAAAACAATGTGTTGTTTTTGTTTAAATGTTTGCAAGTGTTTAGTTTGGGAATTTGTGGAGAAAATATTCAAAAAGGAAAAATATATCAGTCACTACATTTTCTAGAATCAACGATATAATTTGGTGAAAAATAGCCTATTTCTTTGTTCACGTCTTATTTCAAGATTTAGAAATCTAGGTTGTGCTTCAAGTAGATGTTTGTTTTTCTATAGAATTTTTCTCTCATCAGAAATACAAAAGTATATTTGCGATTGATTGCAAAGTTTGTAATTGATTGCAAATTGTAGATTGAGCATCAATCACATATTCTGTTCTTTTAGAAGCTCTACTGTATGGTATAATTCTTAATTTCAGCAGTCAATTATCAAGAAAATATTTCTTCGTTCTAAACACTCTAAAGGGCCAGTTTTTAATTGAATGACTTAATACTGAGTTTCTTTTATTTATTTTTAATATAAGAAAACTTGAATATAGGAGTTTTCCATTGAGATTAAAATTGTAATTATTTGCAGCTATTTTAATGATAAAACAATAATGTTTGTATTTTAAGAAATATTTTTCTAATTTTCGAATTAAAAATAAAAATTTGTCTTCATTAAGTTAGTTTTTTTGTTTTAAAGCATATTTATATCGTTAGAAACCATTAAAAGATTTTAAGATATAAGTTTAGAACTGTTAATATTAATATTTTGTTTTTCTAGGTACTATATTTTCTAACTTTGTTTCCTTATTTACAAATGATTATTTTAAAATAATTATCTCAAACTAAAAAAAAAAAAATTATTGTTTCTAAAATTACCAAATGACAAAACTCAGTAATATAGGAAACAAGGTGAATTTCTGAATTTCGAAATATAAATCATTTTTTCTATATGAAGGGAATATCCTTTACTAAATATGGTATTAAAATTTTGACGTTCTATATTGTCATTCTTGGGCATGACATTAGTTTCCAAGGCAAAACATAAACATTTCTGATATAAATATCATTATATTATTAAAATAAAACCATTTTAATTGTAACTATAATCTTAACAAATGAGACATTTTAAGGATATTTTTGAAATATCCATGAATTTCCCTTACTCCAAAATAGTTACTTCATACAATAGATAGTTTATTTCTAAAATGTATTTAGTAACATTGTAAAAAAGTCTTATATTCTTATCTCTATTGTGTTTATCATAAAAAAAAAGAATTCTACTTTAATTCATAAAACATTTGTGTAATAGAAAAAAGTTTCGTTTTACTGCAGGATATCAGGATATTTTGCTACAATCAATTCATCTTGCCTTAGGAAGTGACGGATGTTTGATATCGACGGGTAAAAGGGACAAAACAGCAGATGTTAGATGCTCAGTCGATAAAAGAGGGAAGAGAAACTGCTTGCACTTCGTTTTCTATATCATTAGAGGCCACTTATTTCATCGATTAGGACAACACTTTATACCTCATCTTTTATCGTAATGGTAAGGGCGTAAGCAGTTTCAACTATCTTAGAAAAGAAACATTTGTTCTGCGTTTATGGATAAAATTTCAAATGACGATGTTAAGAATTATATATTTTTTTTTAGTTTTCACTCCATAACTACGTAATGATAAAAACACAATAAATTTAAGAGAAAGATTCTTAAATGCATAGTTATTGTTGGATCTATGATAATACAATCAAATTGAAAATGATATATTTTATTTATTTTGAGACGGATAAATACAAAAGATAAATCAAATGGTGATAATTTCAACGTATTTCAAGACTGGATTTTCCAAGCTGCATTGCCGAACATAATCTATAAAAAATGCTAGGAATGTATTTAACCATTTACAGAATTTTTTTTAAACTTTTGAGACAATATAATACAATATAAATATTAGGCCAATGATTATTATTGCAAGAAAAGTATCATCATTGATTTTACAATATGATAAAAATTATACTTTATAAAAACAAAAAATCTGAAAAACTTCATTCATGAATATAAAACACTTTTAAAAGTTGAAGCAATAATCCTTTCGTAATTTCAGAAAATACTTCTGACTATTATTTTCTAATGTAATTTATAGTTAAATAAAATGTGTATATACTTTTCTGAATGAGGTATGCATAGTGTATAATTAAGAGTTTAGTTTTACTTTTTTATTGTTTTGTGATTGAAACATTTGTGATTTTACTGACAAATCATGAGTTTTCCAACATATTCTTTTCATATTTCGTGTTAACTATTTAAATTCTTAGGACTGAAATAAAAATATATGTGATTTTATGGTACTATTTTCCTTAATAAATAACTGTTTAGGAAAAATATTTTTATTATGTTTTTTAAAGAAGGCGGTAAAGGGGATAGAAGAGCCACATGAAATCATGTTTCATGACTGATTATGTTATAAAAAATATTGTGTAATATCCGTATTAACGTATGATAAAAGCATGAAAAAGATGATGGAACATTTTTCTAAACCCATTTAATTAAATGAAATATAATGTAATTCATGAAATATTATCAAATGTTAAACTGAATATGTTTTCTACAACCTCTCATTAATCTACATTTATAAATGCAAAATGTCTTCAATTTTGATGTCAAATGATTAAGATTTTTCTAAAAAAAAAATGATGATTCTCATTTTTATTTTCATAGATGAAAAATATCATTGTATAAATAAAAGTATGTAGTCAAGTAATAACAAGATATAAACAGTTAAACTTTGTATCATATTTAATTATGTGCAAATGAAATGCTTGTAAATGTGAATGAAAACGATATAGTACCTTTAATTTTGTTATCATTGTTTGTTGCTGTTTCTGATCTCTATTTGGCATGACAAAATAAAACCAACTGCATAAATCCAAAATTTCCAAAAATACTAATATTTAATTTATACCGATCAAATGAGTAATTAAATGAAAATTAAATCAATTAGATAGTAAAGAAGTATTTAAAAAAATAATAATCAAGCAATATTTTTTTAACTCTCTATCTATCAAAGGACAGATTAACTGAAATTAACTACATAAATATTTTAAATAATATTCAACTTCTGCATTTTCATTTACTGTACACTTTACGAAACTCAAAATCAAAGATACTCTTATATAGAAATAATGTCTTAAATATTTTAACAGAAATAAACTTTTTCATGTCTCTTAAACTGATGGAAGAAACCTATATAAAACAGCAAATTCCTCAAAATAACAGTTTTTCATGGGTCTATTTAAGAACATTTCGAAATAACATAAAATATATTTATGTAATTTTTATTACTATTATATTATTCATAAATAATTTTAGAACTATTATATTATTCATAAATAATTTTTTTTTGATAAATAATTTTAGGAAACTATAACTCTGTAAGTCTTATTACGAAGATTCTTTAGTTTTTAGTATTCTTATGTTATATTTTTATCTGAAAAGAATCATCGAAAAAAAGTATAATTTAAAATAAAAGCTTATCTTTTATGCAAGATTGAGATTAGAAATAAATCATTAAATTAAGTGCAAAGAATTTTACTTATAAAAATTACAGTACTTAAAAAATCAAAAAAAAATTCACAAAACTACAACTGGTTCCCAAAAAAAACTATTATTGTATCTTACACATACACACAGAGATGTAAAGATAAAAATTAAGAAAATAAACTAGAGTATTTCCCGTGCCATCTTTGAAGATAATAAATATATATTTTCTCGTTTTTAATTATTTTTGGACTTCAGATTTTTCGGTATGCTATCTGAGATTAATTAAAACCTGGATTTCTTTTCTGGAATTTCTTTTTTTGAAATTTTAAAAAGTTTTAACTCTACCAGTGCGTTTGACTGATACGGCTTATATTTTTTAATTGTTTATATGTTATTTCTACCACATTTAAATATGTATATATTTTGAACTTCAGAATTTTCTATTCAGGATTTATTTCTTATAAATTCACAAAACTTAAAAATTTGTTTTTAGCATTACAATTATAAAGAAACTTACATTGTGATTATAATTTTATTTAATAAATTTTCTATTCATTTTTATACATTATTTTTGTTATTTTTTACTTCTAAACTTAAATAACTCAATATTTTAAAATGAACTGTCAGTTACGCGCTTGATAATATTGAATTCGCAACCTCTATTACTGTTTTTACAACCATATTGTCAAGTTTCTTATCTGTTTTGGACGTATAACAGCTGTATCATAGTTTAAGTACCTGAATAGGCTCTCACAAAAATTCCAATACAGTAGATAAATTTGAAATTAGGGATATGAATTTTGATTTTGGGGGCTATGGGAAAGAGAATGTAGAAAGTTTTAATAAAAGAAAAGTCTTTTCTTGCAGCTGATTAGCAATATTTTTAATCCGTGATCTCTTCTCAAGCATCAGCCAAAGAAGAAAGTGATCCTAAAATGGAAATAGGAATGGTACCACAACTCAACTTGACAGACAATTTATGTAAATCGTTTTCATCTACCGTTAATGTTTACGGAAAGAAGTTCTGTTGGTCCCCCGTCATGAACCATTCTCATTCTATTTTTACGGAATTAGAGCACTTCAGAATGTTCTGAAGAATTAATAATCACCTGGAACCCAATTATATTATAAAATGTCTATTTGGTATCTCGTTGTATGTGGCTTCATTATCCAAGAAAATTATCATTGTATGTAAACAAAAGTTTTGATAAACAATTAATCATTTTAATTATTTATTCTATTTCCTTTCAGAGGGAATTCTAAGGAATATATAGTTACAACTCAGGCATATTATTTCTTACAATCTTTATATTTATTCCCATAACATTGAGAAAATAGACTCATTTTTAAAAAGTCAGTTCAAGAATGTTATTTTAGAATCTTGATCAGATGTAGGATATTCTTTGTAACCAAATTAATATTAATTTACATAAAAATAATTTTCTTCTTCTGTATACCTTGTAAAACGGATATTGAACAAGAAAGGGGAAACTGAACAAAAAAACTGAAAAATTGGAATTTGGTTTTTATGTAAAATTGATTTTAATAAGTTTCAGTTTATTATAGTCAAATTTTTATAACATTAAATTGAATATTTTGCTTATTAAATATATAAACGTATGATTTTCAAATTGTCCTTAAGTATATAGAAGCAATCACAAAGAACTGAACGAAAATAATTTTTACCTTTCAAAAATATTTAATAACGTAATGATTTATTCGATATTTATTTATAGAAAAATATTCATTCATTAATAAAAATAAATATAATTTGGACTTATATTTTTAGGAGAATTTGAACCAACTATTAACATTAATAGATATATACTTTTTTTAACATAAATATATACTTTAACATTAAGAAAATGATTAATTTCTTTCCCCATATAAAAGAATACTTGCTAGACCAATAAAATTTATAATGAAAATGTTAACACAAAACTATGCAAAACCTCTTTTTGGAGAATTTTAAATTTATAAAATGTTGATCCTTTCTTACGAATTGCTGCATGTAATATAATAACATTCTCCTATTTCATACTGAATTGTATAAAATTAATACTGTAGAATGAATATGATTCCATGATTATATTTTGTTTGCAATCTTCTAATTGCATAAATTAATCAATTGTATCTCTTAAATATTAATGGATGTACAATTATTAAAGATCATTTTAAAAATATTACATTATTATTGCATTGTTAATTAAAAGTATTAAAATTCCTAAAGAAACAATAAAGTTTAAAATCTGGCAAATTATACTTTAGAAACAATGATGGAAAATATTTGCGTTTAAATAAACAATAAGTAATTTTATTAGCTTTAATTATTTTAATAATTTTAATTAATAAATTTAATTGTAATTTTAAAATTATTAAAATTAATCTTATTAATTTTAATACCTTTAATTAAAATTTATGTTTTACTTTGTGGGCCTTCTAATTATAATAATTGAAATTAACTTTTATATAAACATATAAAAAATATTGAAATTGACAATTGCCATAAAATTTATAAGTTACATTTCCATTTTGTCATTCTTTGATTTTTGTCTTTTTTGTTCTCTAGTGACGTATAATTTCAGCCGACTTTAATTCCCGAGGAGGGTGACATAATTTGCAGTGTCAACTCTCTCACTACGTCCCTTATCACACTTTGTGCAATTAAATTTTCAGCCGTTGTCTACACCCTTTTCGTGCGGCTAAAATGATCCATTCTGCCCAAACCAGCATATTCGTGACCTCTTTGTACTTTATCGGAGATTTCATTTCGAATGTTAAGTCAGATAATCGTTCTGCTAATGTACTAATCGAGAGAACTTGAAAACTTATCACCACGCCTATTTAACATTCATTATTTTTAATGTTAACTGTTTGTAAATATCCAGGCTTATGTTCGTAAAGATTTGAATTCCAATTGTGTTGCAGCTGCGCAATATCTGTATTCATATTAAAATTAATATTTAGTTATTAAAGTTTATCTGGGATTTAGTCTGAAATTTAGAAATCAAGCTCTCAAACAAATTGCTTTTATCGCATTCTGACTAACGACATCTATTTCATTTGTAAATAAACTCATTATACTTTCAAAATGTTTAAATTTATAATACTGTTTATAATTATTAACATACAATTAATTTATATATTGAACTCATACAAAAGCTATTGCCTTAAAATTATTTACGGTAAATTTGATGCTTGATATACTATTCCATTAAGAAATAAAAAAAAGTTAATTATATTAAAAAAATATAAATGCTTTTGTTGATACTAATTCAAATATATAATAAAAACAGGTCTTTTAAGATAAAATAATAGAATAATCACATGAGAATATAATTAAATTTCATGGAAATAATTTTTTGACATGAAAATTGTAAATGTAAATATTATAACTTACAATGATGTTGTTCAGATATACGAAATACGTAATTTGAATATATACGTCAGATATTATAACAATTGAATTCAGATATTTTTAAAACATCATATATATAAATAGCTATGTAAAAGTAGAAAATAATTTTTTCTTTTATGGAGTTCTTTATTTTGTTCTTAATTATGTTGTTTTTCAGCTATTTTGATTATAGCTGAACTTTAAAAATCAAAAGGATACATAATCAGTAAATTCTACTCATAAAATTATAGAAGTCAGAGTTTGATTTTATAACACACGCATGAAATTTAGTTTGCTATTTCTGTTATATTTATTCCTCAAAAATGAAACTATATATTTAAATAAGGTGCTTTACATATTAATTATAAATATCATCCCTAGTTATGAAATAATTGCAAAAAGAATTTCAAAAAGTGTAATTATGTTTTTCAAATAAGAAGATAAATATCTCTAGAAATTATTAATCAGTTCCTTCAAAAGTTTTGAAGCAATTTTGCTATTTTCCTATGATGTTTCTTAAAATAAGGTCACATGCATGTTCTTTAAAAAATATAATTGAGGTGGTTAAATTTGAAATTTATAGAAGAATGCACAAAATTTGATTCATTGTAAACCACAATGCCAACTTAGTTTAAACTTATTTTTATATTCTTACATTTGAATAAATTACCATTCCTTTAATATTGTGAACTTATTTGTTTTATTAACTCCATTTTATGAGAGACTTCAAATTATACTTGCAAAATAAAAAACTTATCTTTCCTATCAATTGTATTTGGCATCTCAAACTATAAAATTTGCCCAATTATTAATTAATTATAGCATTCCTAAAACATTTATAGTAATAAGTGCAACTATAAATTATGTATTGGCTTCGCATTTTGCTGATTTCTATTTTTGCTATAATATGTTTTTTTTTTAAGCTAAAACGATTTTCGGTCTAATTTTAGTTCCAATAAAAAAAATAATCTTACTATTCTGGTTTAAAAATTTACTGCAACAAGTGAAATAACCCAAAAGGATAAAAGAACAGTCACATAAAATTTGAGCATAAATCTATCCCGTTACAAGGTCACCAAAAGAAGATTTCTTATAACCTTTATTAATCAATGTTTAAATACTTAAAACAGTAGAGGGTTTTCAAATCATTATTGTTTAGCAAAACCAATGTTGTGAATTATTGCATTTAAATCCAGCCCATCTATTAGAGCTTTCGCAGTAGAATGATATATTATTGCTTCAAAAGCATTAAAATCTTCCCCGATCAATTGTGGGTACTTTTCTTACTGCAAAAATTAATATCCGAAGAGATAGTATCATTTTTTGCACAAACTACTGATATTTAAACAACTTTATGCTATGTAAACGTTTGTAAAGTAAGCAGTCACTGTATATTCATATATCTCTGAATATTCCCACTTACAAGACAATGAAATAAATGCATGTCCAGTTTTAAGTAATAATATTTATGCAAAATTACCTCAATTACCTCAAGAATTAATATTGTTGCATATTGAAATAATCGTTATTTGTTAATACAGATATCTTTCAAATCCATATGATAATACATTTTATATTTTTCTTCTTAACTTTTCTGTGAATTGGGAACAGAACATTTTGTATTTCTTTCTAATATCAAACAAAAAGGCTGTTTTTGATGCATATTGAAAAGTTTTTTTATCCCGAGCCCGTGCATTTGAGTTTCATCTTAAAACTTGGATTCCTTAAAGAAAATTATTCGGATACGTATGCGACATGAATTATACAATTTCCAGTAGTGATAAATTTCCATGCATTAAATCACTCATTTGTACAACTACCACTTGAAATTAATGTTAATAAAATTTAATTAGTAGATAAGATCCTTAAATTGAAATCATTAAATTATAAACAAATTGTAAATTCATGATTTCTAAAAGTATGATTTAATTTTAGAGTCACAATATATTTTTCTAAGAAAAGCATGGCATGAATTAAAAAGTGAAAATAAAAAAAGAATTTAATCCAAAGTGCTTAAACATCAGTAATTATACATCACGATATTTGTATATTATAATATTATAAAAGAAATCCATTATTTTTATGTGAACTTTTTGTAACTTCTTTCAGATTCGCTTTGTAAAAAGGTTTAAAACAGTTTTCATGTAGATTTTTAGGTCTTGTGTGAAATTACGACTGCTGACATGCTGTCAAGTTTTGTAATTTTTGATATTTTATAGACATTCTCGAAGATGTTGTATCCATGCGAGGTGCATCTTTAACATCCAAATACCCAAACGGAATCGACGAAACAAAAATTGTACGTAACTGGTTGTTACAGTCTTAATAGGACGATAAACACCTTTCACAATTTTAGTCACCCGGCTATCTTTTTCGCCGTTACAAGAGAAAAACGAAAATATATCGAATTTTCTGTTTGTTGTCTTCCATTTTTGAAACATTGTACCCATAACTGAATTAATCAAACAAAAAACAGCAAGAGAATATTTTAGTGTCAAATGTCACCTTTCCAACGAGCATAAATCTGAAATTGTTTGATAGATACTTCACGAGATAGCGATCACTACAGACGTCTACCGAAAAAATAATGGATAACTTTTTCCCCAAACTAATATACAAATTTCTATAAATCAATGCAGGTTATAGCAAATATTTATATTTAGCTTCAATCCAGAAAGGAAATGTACTAATTTTATATTTTTAATATCGTGGTTACCTTAAATTAAAATTTAAAAACCCAAATGACTCTTGTGGAAAATACTGAAAAGAATGTATATAACTTTAAAGTAAATGGATTTTTCTAAATTCAAATAGTAATTATGAGATCCTTTATTATTCTGTAGTATGACTGTCCATAGAATGTAACACATCCTGTATTCTGAGTCATAGAAATTCTGAATAGTGTTTGAAGAAATATTGTACTTCTTTATGACGATACAGTCGAAATTTTGTGAATAATAACAGCAGAGGATACTGATTCCATATTGAAAGTTCTAAAATAGATCCCAATAGTTCAATTATATTGAAATCAATTAAATTTGAAATGTGGATGTTTAACTTCATCAAAGTATTTCTACAGATAGCAAATATATGAAGAAAAATTGACCTCACAAATTTATTATTTTATTAAATTACATACTGAAATTAAATTTTCAGAGATAATAGTGTTTCAAAATTCAAATTAATTTAATGGAATTTGTGAATACTTTCCATTTAGTAATATTTTTAAGTATAATATGCAAATTGAAAAAATGAAACGTCTTATATACTGTTATCAAACAATTAATCTTTTTATAACAAAACTTGAAGTATAAATATTATAATACTATTAAGTTCAAAATTTAAAGGAAAAATTAATGACTAAATCAAAAATTGTTAAAGAAGAAAAGTATTTTTCAGAAACTTGTTTTATCATAAACAAAATACATTATAAAAGATTAGTAAATAAAACTGAAATTATTTTATTTAAACCGAATACTGTTTTTCTAGAGAATACACAGTTATAAATATTTAAAATCTATTTGTGGAAAACATTTAAATGGAGCAGATAAACTTAATTTAGACTTAAAATTATTCAAGATGCAAACTATTTGAAAATGTACAATTTTCTAAGATTAGTTTGAAATCGAAATTAATTTTGCAATTCATTATTACTTATTGTTTGATTGCCTCAATTAAATAATTATTTCAAGTTTCCAGGCAATTGGCTGTGACAGTTATGTCTAATTAAAGACGTAAGTCTTTCCAATGTTTAGTTAGCTGTATCGGAGAACTATTATAAATCTTTTGCACTTTATTAC
>JAPDSC010016780.1:0-21176 GCA_026290005.1 Latrodectus geometricus | reverse complement strand
TTTGTTTTAGTTTAATTTTTTTTTTATGTTTTTAATGGTAAACGAAACAATACTTTTAATAGAGTTTTAAAAAAAAATCTACACTAATGAAGCGAATTATTTTTCTTGTTGTAAATTTGTTCTTACCTAGTAATTAATTTAATTTTTTCTTTTACTTTTGTTAGTTCTTAAAATAATATTCATGCTAATTAAAGAGCAAAATAAGTAAAAGAAATATTTGTTAATTATATATATATATAGCTAATAAGCATATATTTATTTTGCTCTTTAATTAGCATATTCTACTTAAGAATTGCTATATTTTCTACACAACTATAATGTAAGAATTATTTTCTCCAATAATGCTGAATATACAGTTTTGACCACTAATCAAAAACGAGTAAATTTGACAGTGGGATTAGTTCTTCATTGAACGATTTGAATGTAAATTTTGTTGACTATCTTAGTGGGATGGGTTATTTTATATATTATTGAAGATTTGTCTCTCTTGATACCGCTATTAAAAAACAAATACTTATTAATTAAAGATAAATTTACTTCATGTAAAGCGCATTAAATATTAATATTGGATTGTTTATGCAAACAATAAATAAATTATTGTATGTTTTTGTATCTATTCAAAAATATATGAGAATATATTTTTTGTAAATCATATAATTAATTTTTCATAAAAAAAGTTGGAATACTGATTTATGAAAATTTTGTTTTTATTTCTCAGTATTTAAAAATCATTTTGTCACGTTATTAAATCATTTTTGTGGAAAACTTCATATGTATACAATATCAAATTTAAATCCTTTTTATCTCATGTACAAAGTATCTAATATTTTAAGAATTCTTCTATAAAAACCAATCTTTTATAAAAATTTCCAATAAATTTTATTGTGCGTTACATTGATTGTTACGAGACAAAGATATTCATAGTTTCAAGCGATTTCCAATGAATTCCAGCAATGCGCATGTTTACACAAGTCGTTTAACCATAGTTGAATTACTTTCAAAACGTTGCATCATTTTCGCCTAATTACTCATTCGATTTGAATTCAAAAATACTCTAAAGAACATTTTGTGTATAAAACATTGATTGTTCCAAGTACGCGAAATACATAACATCGAGTTAGTCTCTGTGGCTTGGACTCTTTGAAAATCGAAATTAAAAATATTGTTGAACTTCATTATGTTAATAAACCGATTCCATATGTATTGAAAAAAGCATCGATTTGATTTTCAATTGACTGGAGTCATTAGCATCTTGACAATAGAACAGAAGAAAAAGCATAATAAAAAAAACAAGACAAAACATCCGCTTTATGGTTAGTTTAAATCGGCAAGGGAGATTTAAATACTTTATTATCATTATTGGTAGCAAGCTACAGTGATCGGTATCTCATAAAGTACGGACAAAGCAGATTTAGATTCACTCGTTGCAAAGATGACATTTCGTCCTAAAAAAATTCTTTTGCTCTTTTTTATTTGGTCAATTCATTTATTCGATTCTCTAATTTTAATAAAAATTTAGAGTTGATAAAAGTGGAATTCAACAAAAAAAATTTTTTTTCGGACATTTTTTTTTTGATAAAAGTGAATGTACAAGATAGATAATTGAAATTGTGACTGGTATTTATGTTCTCAATACTTTAACAGCCAGTTATGTGCAATTATGATATTATCAATTCAGTTCAGGTATTTTTGATGTTAAAGATGCACCTCGAACAGGAGCACCGGCGTCGAAATTGTCCATCAAAAATTATTGAAGTTGACCGCTTGTTAGCAGTCGTAGTATCTCCCAGAACATAAAGATCGACGTTAAAACAATTTCAAACCTTCTATGCTAAGCGAATGCTTAACAAGTTACATAAAGTTAACTTAAAAATAAAGGATTTCTTTTTCCCCAACCAAATATATGGATAGATATGCACTACCATGTAATGATGGATCACACAACAAATAAGATAGTATGAAGAAACTAGCATAAAAATTCTAATAGAAATATAGTTTCTCATTTGCTACAATTCCAGTTGCAACAGTTCTTGGCATATGTTCAACAAGATTTTAAGACATAACTGTTGGCATTTTTGTCTATACCAGCTGCAAAAATACCATCAGTTCAACTATAAATTTAAGACAGGATTCCCTGATTTCTAACTGTCACTGTAATGTTCCCCATGTGTTCTATGACTTCTAGGAAGAGACTTTTAAAAGGCTGAGAAATCATTGCACAGTAATGTGATATCATTGCTCGAGAATAAATTGTTACATGACTTGATTTATTGACATCGTGGAAGAAACATTTAATAAACCAGTCCTGTTGCTGGAGAATAGGAGATATCCGTTATCCATATATTTCATGTAAGCCTGGACATTTGATTTACTACGAACAGCATGAAAAGTTCAAAAGCTATGTCACGTAGGGAAGTATTTGGAGTTTATGCAAGGGAACACATTCTTAATCATTGAAGGAATACAATTCTGTATGGTTTTATGATGCATCGAAACTTCACCAGACGAAAATACTGTGTATAAGTGAAGTGCTTTCAGACGGTTATCAAGAACTTTTCACTTTAAAACAAGCCAATTCCTTCCGGTCTGACTGCTGGGACGTGCAACACGTTCTGTCTCAATTTTCATGGTCTTCCACATCATAAGATCATCTCGACAATGATAATTTTTTTTAAACAACTGCTCTAATCTTCAAATATGATAATCAATTATACATTGCTTTCTAAGTCATTACTCTTTTGTTGCTATTGTTCTATTTTTAAACTAATGCTGTTCCATCTTCACATATCAGGAAAGGTATTGTATCAACCCTCCACTTGACTGTTCCATTAGTTCAAGGTAGGTTGTATATATATAAAAGCTCTTCTTTAAAATAAATGAATATTTTTATTGTGTTTATTTATGGTTATCTTTTTTTTGCTTACTACCAAAGCCGTCAAGCACAGTCAGCTACTTGATAATTCTGAATCACAATCAAGTTATATGGTATGTGCATTCTTCAAACTTTAATACCAGAAAGGTCACTAGACTCAAAGTCACTACTTCTCATAGTGGGGGGCTGCAGTGACCATGTTAGTTAGGGGATTCATTAACAGAAGGTAGTGAGTTTGAATCCATCTCAATCCAAACAAAGATCCGTCATGTTCACTAATGGTAGCTGGGTTATGTGAAATATATCGTGATTGCAATGTCCTCCACGCGAAATGATATTTCTGAGGGTGGCAAGTCAAGTATTCTGGAGGCTTCTATGGGGTCTTTGCTTCTAAATTACGAAGACTGCCTCCCACCCACCTACTTCTATCTAACAAGTAAAGTCCAACTTAGAGCTAGGCACATTGAAGCATGCTGGTGCAACAGCAACAACAACCTCAGATACTCAACAAAAACATGTTTCCCTACTATGCTATTTCTTCTACTGAGATATTTTGACAGTGATTCAAGTGGTTAAGCCAATTATATTCAAATTTGTAGAGAGGTAGGTTTTTACAATAAATAAAATTCATATAAATCATCAGTTTCGAATCTACTAAAGCAGCGGTATTGATTAAAATACCAACCACTAGCGTATACACACAATTATCTTTGTAGAGTGCTCATTTTGAAATGGAAATCAAAACAATTTCAAAAATCTTCATCAGATACATGATTGTTATATTTAATAAATGACAGAATTTAATTAAAGCAACAAAAATGATTAATTAGTTTATGTATTTTAGATTTTCACATGAAGGCCGCGGTGGCCTGGTTGGTTAGGGCGTCATTCTCGTTACCGAAGGGTAGTGAGTTCGAATCCGGGCTTAGCCGAAGATCCCGTCGTGTTCGCTATTGGCGATTGGAGTCACGTAAAATATGTCGCGTCGTAATGTCCTCCATGTTTTCATTCCAAATTAATTTCTCTGGGAGTGGTTGGAGCCAGGCTTCTTTGGCTTCAATCTCTAAATTGGAAGATCCAGATGGTGCTACTATATGTATGAACCAAAGTCGTACTTCCACCTTCACGTATGAGAGTGCTCTATTCAAAAACGGAAGACGCTCTTTCTGACTTCACCCAGTCCCTGACGGTCGGGCTGGGTAACATTTTCAATGGAAAATGAAGAAAATATCATCATAAAAGATAAATTACATTAATTTTTTACGTATAATTCCAGTTTACAAAATGTAATGTAATCACTGTATAATGTGAAAAATTGTGGTATATTTATTAGAAATAATTTATAGTTGGCTGAAAGCTCAAGGGTGTCATTATTTTAATTGATGTTAGTAGGTATTAAAATATAAACTTTACATTTATTAAAATGTAGTACAAATGCTCAAAGGACTATAATAGTTTAAATTAATAGTAAAATAGCGGAGGTCTAGTACGTCAGTATTCAATGGATTCATAATCAAAAGCGACTACAAGCACAAACAACTAATCTCACCACTGCGTCAAACTCGCCCCAATATTCTTTCTACAGTTGTAGTTTTGTACACAAAATCAACTAATTAATAGAATGATGCATAAATTTAAATGCGATCAGCATATAGAGAATTCTCCAAAATTATGCGTAGATATACAATACATTTACACTGATAACTAATTAAAAATATATTTACAACTGAGTTAACTATATGAAAAGGTAAAATACTTTTGTGTATGGGTATCTTTGTATATATACTGATTAAACTATATTACAGTACAATGGTAAAACTGAAATTTTAAAGATATAACTCTTAAAAGTTTTTTTAAGTATTTCCTTAAAAGTAATTTCGTTAAAAAATTGAAAGTTTCATCAAAAAGAATAGGAATTTTCTATAAATGTCCTCTGATAATAAAAATTTCTATATTAAACGTATAATTTAATGGATGCAATAAGAAACGTTACAAAATAAAAAAGTTAACTCATATTCCACCTACTTAATATATTTAAGTTAAGGAAAAGGAATAATTTATAATTATGATATTTTTTCTAATTATAACAATTACTTAAAACTGTTGCATCTACAATCGAGGTAACTTTGAAAAAAAATTATCATTTCTCGATCGAATAAATTGTTAGTAATTAGGCTTAATGAAGTAGTAGAAGAATAAAAAATTGGGACTAATTAATCTAACTCAAAATTTTGCGAAAGAGCTTAAGTTCGAACAAATGATGTAAGGGGAAATATTATTTGAAGTGCCATCAAAAATGTAATAAGGACCTTTCTTTGATAAAGCCAACAAAAGCATGACAAAATGTAATTGTTCTTCAAACTACTAAAGTTTAACAAGGAAGTAGCTTAATTTTAATTATATTAGTTTGGGGAAAAAGTAAACCATTATTTTTCCTGTTGAAAGATGCAATAATCGATATTTCATAAAGTATCGATCAAGCAATTTAAGATTTGTGCTCGTTGGAGAGGTGACATTTTGCACTAAAAAAATATTTTGTTCTTTTTCTGTTTGTAAAATTCCTTTATGAGTTAAAGAGTGTTAAAAGTGGAACTCAACAAAGAGAAAATTCGACACATTTTAGAATTTTTATTGATAAAGGTGAAAATACAAGCTAGATGATTGAAATTGTTAATGGTGTCTATGGTGTCGAAAATGTAATAGCCAGTTACATGCAATTTTAGTATCATCGAGTTTCAGTTCAGGAATTTTTGATGTTAAGGATGTACCTCAAACGGGTACATCGCTTTTGAAACTGTCGTTTAAGTATCAAAAATGATAGAATCTAACCGCTTGTTAGCAGTCGTATATCATCCAGAACCTAAGATCGACCTTATAACAGTTTTAAACCTTTTATGCTAAGCGAATCCAAAACAAATTACATAAAATTCACGTTAAAATAACGGATTTCTTTTTCTTCAACTTAATATGTATGTACACCACATTTTTTATTGATAATATCGGAATATTAAAGACTTTATAATTAATATGAAGATTTAAAAATAAAAGAAACTATGTTTTTAAACTATGATGATATTTTCAAGATAAGAATTGTAAGCAAAAACAAAAAAGAATTTTCAGTTAAACATTACACAAAGTAAAATTTTTCTTTTAAATAAACTATGAACAAAAAAGAAATATAATTGCGAACAGATAATATTTTATTTCTTAGCTAATGGTAATAAAGAGTGCGTTCGTAAACATTTACTTTAGAACGAGTTGAAATCGTTTTTTTGCGCAGACTGATAGTACAAAATTTAGACAATATCCAAAATTGTTTGTGCTTAGTTCGTGTCAAACTTCAACTGTCTTAGTTTGGATATTTTGAAATCATTGCGCAGCTGCAATCCTACTACAGAAAACTAAATTCTGCTTAGAATATACATTTTTGAATAAAATTGTTCGTCTTAAATAAATATTTTAAAACTAATTTTGAACTTATAAAATTGATAGCACGAATTAGCTACGTGGTCAGTGATATTATGTGATCATTAAACTGAGTACGTATTGAAAACGTTCAACGAGATTGCAGAAATATTTTTGATTTTTGGTAGTAAAAATGATTTTTATTTACTCTGAATATCATCTATTGCGTCTGCACAGTAAACAGTTTTTCAAACGATTTTCCCGACAGCAAATTCAAAAATTTAAATATATGTGTAGAGTTTTTTTTACGTTAGTTGTGTTAAAACATCTTTTAATCTAATATTCAAAACTATTTTTAACACTATTCATTATAGATCACACAAAAAGTAATTGATTAAATTATTTCATTCTAATTTATGCATAAAAAGAAAATTACTTTTCTTTTTCATTAATTTTTTCTTATGAAATAAATGAAAAGGGGTTCAACTTATTTTACCTAGTATCTAAAAGTTAATTTAAATTCATCTAAATACAAAATAAATAATTTAATATTGAATTTGACTTTTAGATTTACTACAAAATGTTTTGAACGCATGCAAATTCATTTATTACACTTAATTTTTTTAGATTGTAAAGTCATAAAAAAAAGGTAAAAAATTGACTGCATAATTTTAGTATTCACGAAATTATCCGCAGAATTGAATGGCGCGCTTATCATGGATAAATCAATTGCGGATAATCCACAAACTTATGTAAAAAATGAATAAATCAAAACAAGTATGTATTTGGACACAATTTAGACTCATAATGTATAACTTAAACATACTTATTGAGAAATAACAAATTTATTCACTTAGAAACTTGTCGATTTACGGTTAGACTATACTTTAGGGTGCCTCTTTGATTCTCGCCAAGTTGTGATCGCGATTGATCGCCAAGCTGGGGAAAACCGGATCGTGTTCTGATTGGTTTAGATAAAGTCGAGGCTTTGATTGATTTATCGTTTTTAGAATTTTGAAAATCCAACGGACGTTGCATTATTTTTAAATGTTCAACTATACCTGTTAGTCCTGTAATCGGCGCGAACAGGAATGGCGTCAAAAAAATTCGCCAAGTTCGCCAAAGTTTACCATAAAATATAGTTTTACCCGATTTACTTTTCCAAAATTTTCTGCAATTTTTTTATTCCTTTCCACCCCTCCCCTCCCATTGAAACACTTTTTTATATTAGACTGTAATTTGTTTGGAATTTAGACTTCGGAGATATTCTTGGAGGAATATAAACCGATAGCAAATTATCAGAAATTTACTGCTTTTGCCAATCCATTTTCGTATAATAATGTATTCTTTTTTTAATTCGTATTAATTCTCATTATAAAAATTTTAATTAATATAAGCAATTTTATTAATTATTCTACTAAACATTGCATTTTTCATAGTTAGAAAAGTAAGTATTAATAGAATTATAAAAGGATGTTGAATTTTTGTAATATATTACTCCATTATGTAAAATATAATGTTATTTAAAATTTAAATCTAAAAAAACAAAATTGATTCTATGTACCATCTCAATATCGTATGCTAATAATTATCTAATTTATTAAATACAACTTTATAAAAATTTTTAAATATGCATTATTTGTATAGTAATTATTAAGTAACAAATAATTAACTAATTAAATAAATATTAACTTTAACTCTCACGACAAACATTTATAAACGTAATTTCAAAACTAAATTAAAGAGATGTTAAAAAAAACACAATTTATCTTTTGCAATGATTTAATTTTTTTCCCCCCTGTTTTGATAAATTTTGACTGAAAATAAAGTTTACAACACAGGAGGCTAAAATTGGATAAAATCCAATCAGTTAAGAAGAATATTTCCCAGGTTTTGTAATTTAATCGAGTTTCTTTTTTTCTTTATTATTGTCTGTTTTTCCCTAATATTTATTATCCGTCTCTATGTTATATTAACTAACTGTCTGTACATATTAAAAATCCATTTATAGGGCAGATACAAAGAGAGTAAAATTAATAAAGACAAATTATGGAAATGAAAAATATTTATATTCATGAATATTAAAGAAAATGAAATACAATTCATTACTTGATTAAATCCAATTTATTTTTGAAAACAACAAAGCGTTATTTAAATATAAATAAAAATTGCATGGAAACAAAAGCTAGAAAATACGAAAAAATTATTTTAAAAATAAGCTTTATATTTACTTTCTTAAGAAATATAATACTTAAAAATATATATACTTTCTTAAGAAATTTTTAACATTGTCAAAAAATGCATTCAGATTATCAAATCAATTTTCTCTATTTCATAAAATTTAAAAAATCAACTGATGTTAGAAAACATTTGTTATTTTGAAAGGTAAAAACATTTTTTCTTATGAATTTTATGAACTATATGAACAACTTTATACCATGAACAAGTATAAGTACATATTTCAAAATCCCTTTGAAAGAATATTATTTGGCTATTTATATATTATGCAATAATAGTAATAACAAAACGACTAATTAAGCAATATGGTGAATTATGTGAAAATCTATGAGTGATCATCAAAATTGTATATATATATACAATAGTATTATTTACTTTCAGCAATAATTATGCTACAGTAATTTGATTTCACGAACTGTGAAGGAAAATTCAATCCTGCGTGCAAATGTTGTATTTTATTTCACCGGGAGAAAAGAAATGGTAGCATTACTTTGATCAATAACTTCCTGAAAAAATATCATTTGGTAAATTTGTCGAATGACCATGATTGTTAGAAAACAAAAAACCGTGATCAAATAGATTATCATATGAATACTTTTGTGGCCATTCATTTAGAAGGAACATGCTGTATTTTTATCTCATAAACAAACTTTTAGATTGTTTGATTCACAATATAACTGCGGAACTATCTTCATAAGCGTCAAATATATTTCATGGAAAAAATCTTTCCATGACAAAAATGTCCTTAACTTTTAGATTTATCATCAACAAGAAATAAGAAGAAGCGTCATTTATCCTTAAAACGCCACTTTCTTATGTCCAAAGAAGGCCAATTTTTCTTGCCAATTAGAAAATGAGAAAATTACCAATGAGATAAAGAATCATTTATCTCTAAGAACTGCCTTTATTGTGTCCAAGAATGCCAATATTTCTCGCCAATGAGAAAAAAGAAAACTTGAGAATGTCTGTAGATTTTGTGAAATCAGCTAAAGTTATTCTTTTACAGAGATATTAGCCAAAGTGTATTTGTTTTTTTATAAAAGAATATTATTACAACAATACAGTTTTAAAGAGCTTAAGAGAATATCAAATTTAAATTATAGTTTATCTAAAGGTTTAGTATTGTTTATTTGATTAATTACAAATTAGCAAACAAGTATTCTTATATAAATTTATTTCATTTCTATACTAATGTGTGTTAATGGTGCAAAACTTCGTTATTGAAAAATCCTGAGGATAAGATGTTTCAGTTAATTCTCCTTTCTTAAAATTATAGATGAAACTTTTTTCATTCGATATAAGGTGCTCAAAACACTTAAATCTTTCGATCTATGAAGAGTTCTCTGGCGATGAAAATATTAAGAACAATTCAAGAAATTTTCATAAAAGTCATGAGAGATAACTGTAAAGCAAATTTAAAATATTTAAAAGTTTTCCATATTAATTCAGAAATTTCAATATAAAATTTAAAAATTTCGAACAACTTGAGTATTTCGCAGATTATCTAGTACTTTATTTAAAACTTCTATTTTCTTGGATTTTTGTTTTATATGTATTAAGTTCCAAGGTTTTCCTAAATATTCAGAGTTTGCCTATTTATTTTTTATTACATGCTTGCATCTCGTCGAATGTGAATTTAGTATATTCCGTCAGTTACTCAAAATGTACTATTTTGTCATTTCCTGTATGAGGAAGTTGTGTAAAAATAATTTCCCCATAGTTGCAGATGTTGTACGACCATACTTCCTTGTACCTAGTCCTTAGTTAGGCCTAACCAGTAAGTGGAAACAGCCAGTTGGAAGTTTTTGTAATTTAAAAACAGAGGTAAACCAGATCTCGTTATACTTGACCTTATACTCCCAGAGGTATCATTTCACTTGGAAGACATTGCGCCCACGTCCTATATAACACGTGACTTCCTCACTTAGTGAATACGATGGATGCTCGGTTTCAGTCGGGATTCGAGCACATTTCTTTCCGATTATGAGAACGACGCCGTAACCAACCAGACAACCGCTGCCTTTTACAACTGATAATCAATATTTATTATTAACAGAACTGGCGAAGAGATAATTCAAAGAGACTTTCATAATTTTTTTCGCTAGCTTAGAAATACACTAATAGAATAATCCTGTCTTAAAAAGCGTGGGTAATCATAATTTTCTTCTTCTATGTAAAATGGCACACAGAAATTCCTTCTCAATGTCTATAATAAAAACTATTTCGATCTTTCTCAACATCTGAATCGCTCCCAAGATATTTGAATAATTACATGATCTATAAATCATGATTTATCAAACTATTTTCAAAGATTACAATATACTGTACTGAACTGCAAATTAATAGTTCAGTTCAACTTTCAATTCAGGAATTCAGTACTTCGAGAGTCATAACATTATTTTCTTTAAGTTGTACTTTATAGTTATGATTTCTTTGAATCCTTCAGACGAAATAATTTTCAACAAAAACCAAGAATATAATGAAATGTGATATTTTTCCAGTAACGTATTTCCCAATAAGTGTCAGTCCATAATATTCTATTATTAGATGTATTATAAACTCCAAGTCAGCAAGAAAAATAACCACAATATAATAATTATTTACAAATATTATCACTGCGAATGCTAATAGAAAAATATAAGGTACTAATTCTGTCTTTAACGTTCAATATCAATTTCATTCACTATCTATATATTTTCTTTATTTTCACTTTTATCTTGTGCTACTTATTCTCCAAAAAGGATTATCGAATTAGAAGAGGAAAAGAAAAAAAAAAAAAAACTTTTCTTATCAACAAAAGCAGAGTAAATCAACAAAATAAACAAAGTTTCTTTTCTAATTACAAGTAAGTTTAATGCTTTCATCAAACATTTTCCTACAAATTTCAAACAAGATTTGGTAGAAAAGAAACAGCTTTTCGTTCTAGTTTCTTTTGCCCATAAGAATTACCAAATCCATTTGCAAATAAACTCTATTTTTTTTTTTTCGTAAAGAACATTGATCTTTTACGTTAGAATCTTTTATTCTAAACTTGACCAGTAGAAATCTTTATTCAAATCCCTATAAGCTTCTAGTATCATTGATAAATTCTTTCAAATAGATAGATTTATCATGCTTTCAATTCTAATTGAAATAAATTTTGTTTGAAGAACAATAGTGAAAGACAAGCCTTCGATCAAAACAAATAAAATATATTTTTTCCGCCATTTGCAATTTCCTTTTTTCAGTGGCGCAGAGCTTTACGCATTTTCAGCTAACGTATGTGAAACATTGTAACAAAATAAACATTGTTTTACTTTATGCAGCTGCAGATAAAAAATAAATAAATAAATAAAAATAGAATTATCTTTTTCTTTATGGACTTGAACTTGAAGGCACTATTTTGATGGAGGGAATTCCTTTTTGTTTATTTCTTTTTTCGCTGACTCCGTAGTTTGGCCACAGCTGAGACCTCAATATTGATTATTTGAAGGATCTCCAACAATTTTACGCATTCCTGGTCTGTTTGTGTGACAGCAAATTTCATTAATTTATTTCAGAGAAAGTAGTGTTTCATTTATCGGCATATCGGATGCAACACCTAGAGCTTCGAATTGTAAATTTCATATTTTGAATTTGATTTTCGTTTGAAAGATAAAGTCTATTAGTAAATAGGCTGCTATTTCTTATCGTAAAAAATATGAATAAATACATTTCTTCATCTTTGATTATGATTCTTAAGAATAAAGAATGTTTTTCATATTAATTCTTGAAATTTATTCACTTAACGTCACCGTACTATCAATTTCAGCGCTTGATTAGGAGGCTACCTTTTCAATACTGCCAAGAAAGAAAATGTTCGAGTTTAATTTTCAATGAAGTCAATTTTACTTTTTTCAAATTCTTTTTCTCTTAAAATTTTTTTGGGTCTTTCTTCTTCAGATTCGAATTTTTTTTTTTATCTCCGATGAGTTCTTCAATCGATGTGTTTCGTTTCTTCAAAGTTTTCGCTTTCTTATCTTTCATTTTAGAAATATCCTTTTTTTCTCATTCTATTATTATTCCAAGAAACGTTCCGACGTTATTGTTCAAATAGTTCCTGTTTTCCTCTTAAATGTGTCATATAACTTACTTGCTGCCCAACCTGCCTAGTGGTTAGCGTACCTGACTACAGATGGGTGGGACCTGGGTTCAAATCCTGGCTCGGGTCTGGATGTACTTTCTCTCTATTTCTTGTCTTTGTCCTTTCTTCGTGTGTGTGTGTGAATGGTTGCCTACCCTATAAATGGGTACCTATGGCATGTGTGTACTGAGGAAGTCGGACTCCACACCAAATATGGTTCAGTTGGATAAGTGGAGCAGCGCACCCCATATTGCCAGCCTGGCTGACAACATGTAGCTTACTTTTGTTCAATTTAAAATCCAACTACAGTCATAGTTTAAAAAATAAGCAGTTTATATTCAATTTAACCACTAGCATCTGTTTAATTTCAAGTTATATTTCAATTCATATCAACCAGGCATTTATGTTATTCCTCAACACAACAAACAAATTTCAAATAATATGAAAAATTCAATTAAATTTTACATTTCAATTCAATTATAAATTTTATTCAAAATAATTTAATCGTTAGTTACTTTTTTAAATATTTAATATCAAGAAACTCTTATAATATCTTCATAATACAGCGTTTAGTACCTTTCCATAATTGAAATTAGATTCGGCATCAAATGTCTTGTTAAAATCTTTAATAGGTTCATATGAAATCGCTATTTTTGTTCACTAGATACGGTTTGTAAGAAAAGTTTTATGTTTTTTTAAAAGTTATATTTTTAAATTTTATTTATATTAAAATAAATATCATCATTTTATTTATATTATTTATATTAAAAAAAGATCATAGATATAAAAACCATAAATATGTTGCAAACCATTTTTTTACGAAAATATTTTCACCAATATTTGCTAGCAATTTGGCGATACCTAATTTTGGTCACGAGACAGCACAGAAAAGTAAAAAAAAAAATTCTCTTGATGTAATGGTGTTTATTTTTTGCAATTTTATTTCAAGATACGAGCTATCATTTACGTTTTCAATCATTTGAATATCTAACGAATATATAAACTTAGAACTAATAACTAATGTCTATTCTAGTTTTTACTTCACAGAGCGTTCAAACGAGGGTCACTCTGAAATTTTTGAGATACAACTAGGTTTTTAAAGTTATACTTACAAAATTTTAGGCGTGTTCAAAGTAGTCTCCTCCAGCATCAATGCACTTTTGTAGACTAATTTTCCACAGATTAAATGCCTCAATCCATTCATTTCTTGGAATAGATGAAAAAAATGCATTTATAGCCACATCAATCTCTTCTTCTGAGTGAAAACGACGTCCACGTAAGTTCTTTTTTAGATTAAAGAATAACCAAAAGTCGCACATAGCTAGATCAGGTGAATACGGTGGATTTTCGATAACTTTAATTTGTTTTTGTTTAAGAAACTCAACTGTTAATCCGGCTGTATGTGAAGTTGCAGTGTCATGGTGAAGCATTAGTCCCCTAACATTCAGTTCTTGTAGAATTTCTGGAAGACATTTAGGGGTATACCAGTTTGCTGTTACTGTCTTCTGTCCTTCCAACTTGATGGCTTTGATCAATCCCGTACTTCTGAAGAAAACGGCATACATTACTTTGTCCAGTGCGTTGTTTTTTCACCATTATCGGCGTGGGATCATCTTCAAAGAATCATACTTTGCTTTCTTGACGTGTTGGAACATCAAAAAACGGTATGTACGTTTCATCACCTGTTACAATTTTAGAAATGATGCGGTGGCCACCATCATTTAGCAATTTAACAGTTTCTTTACTGATTCTGACACGCTCCTCTTTTTGTTGTTCAGTTAGATTATGGGGAACCCAATGGCAAACTTTTTTCATATGTAATACTTCATGAATGATTTTGTGTATGGCTGCGGATCCGATGTTAAGTTCCTTCTGTATCATTTGATAAGTACCACGATTATCATCCATTAACATTTTTCGTGTGCCAGGCACATTGTCCGGGATTACTGCCGACGGCGGCCTTCCTGTGTGTTCTTCATTCTGAAGAAAATTGCGACCTCTTCTAAATTCTCTAAACCATCTGAATACAGTAGCACGAGCTGGAGTTTAACAAATGCTAATTGCAACAGTTGAATGCATTATTGTTGGTTTAATCCTGCTTTAAAATCGTAGAAAATCATATCACGAAAATGTTCTCGCGTCAACTCCATTTTCTCTTCTGTTTAAAATTTATTCTACGTTAAACAAGTAGAAGTCAGTAAAAAATCGTCTTCTGAGTTAGAATACTTTGTATTTTAAAATTAAGCCGTTATTTTTATTTTGTAAAATCTCGTCTGCGAGGATCTCAAAAATTTATATAAGTCTTATGGCGCGATTTTGAATTTGGTGATTTTTTGGCGGTTTTTCCAGTTGTCCTGGAAATCCCGGACTTTTAACTATAATGAGCGAAAATATTAAGAATATTCCACGATTATATTATGAAAATTTATATTTTGTAATAAAATGTTGAAAATTATTCTCGGTGAATATTCTGAACAGAATTGAAATTAATGAAAAATGTGTAAAGATAATAGCTTTCCTTACTGCTAAAAGCTAGAAAACATCAATTAATCAACAAATGGACACTTAACATTGCTATCATGAAATCTTTATTAATAACTAGCTGTAACAAATATATTTAGTTCCGAAGCATCTTTTCCCCATATTAATTATTAGAAAATGGATCATGCTTTGAAATTTGCATTTATATATTTATTTTCACATGCCCTTTAGAATTTCTTTTTTTTTTTTTTTTTTGGGGGGGGGGCTTTAAAATTTTATTATTTTTTAAATGTTAATCAGTATTTGTTTACTTTTTTTAGGTATTTACAGCATTTTTTTAAAGAAAATATTAACATAATAATGAAAGGTATTGTTTACATTATTTTTCGCGAATTCATTTAAATTTGAATTTTATGTTGTTGTATTTTATATTATACCAGTACATATCGTAGAAAACAGCTTACCTATCGAGATCTGTTGTAAGGCACATTTTAGCATATACCTATTAATTCCACTCGAGTAGCGGGAGTGCTTTTCATAGATAGACGATGCTGTCACAAGGGGGAAAACTCCCAGGTACACACCCCGATGGGAGAGTATGCAGAAGTCTAACATCTATCTACTATTGTTCAACATTTAATGATATTACCACAGTGAAAAGACACTGAACAAAGCAGAACATTATCATCCATAGGTCAACTCAATAAGATTAAAACCGCCCAGAAGAGATCATCAGTATCGAACCTGCTACCTTCCGAACATGAGAAGATATTTTTGCTTACCACACTACCTACCAGTTCCCATACAAATTATAGAAATGAGCTTGAAGAAACTATTGATAGAATCTCAATCAAAATTATGGACTCTCGAAATAATGAGTGGAACTGGCCAACAATTCCAAATGCCATTAGCTCAACATAAAATTATAAATTTATATGTAACCACTTTCAATGAACGTATGCGCGATACTTCAATTCTTTGTTGGCATTTTGTATTTAATGGCCTTATATCGTAGACGAAATGGTAAGTATCAGTGTTTTCCAAATCGGAGAAGTATATGTATTTTGAGAGTAGACATGTTTTGGTTGTATCTTAAAATTTTTGTAAAAAATACAAAACTTTCTTTTATTTTTCCTGGTTCTAATGGAAAGAGTAGTTGCTTACTACATTGAAATTCTTTAGAAATTATTTTCAATTTCACAAAAATATTGAAAACTGAAATATATTTACTAATAACAAAAATTTTAAGCTTTATGGTGCCTTGTGCATAAAATGAGTATGTACTATATGCATTCATTTTCACATACCTAATTTTCTATATCAAAAGAAAAATTTATTATCTTATTATAGATATTTAACAAACACAAGACAAAGTTTCATCATACTGAACTAGCCGTCAGTTAAAAATATTAACTAACAAAAGGACAGGTACTGTATACCTGTCATACTATGGCTGTTCTTCCTCTTACTATCCTCTTGAAACTTGCATGCTATTATATTAATTATAACACTGTTCTGTTAAAAAAAATAACACGTTATGTTCTGTTAAAAATAACATGTGGAAATACAAGTTACAATAGAAGGATGAGTCTTCATATTTTTCTCCATTAATAGCATCACATTGCACCCTTATAATTATTACAGTGTATTAATTGAATACATGTGTATAGCATGGATTGTGCACATTAATGATTATTCTCTCTGATAAAGATTATTGTCAACTAAGAATATAAGTTTTGAAAAATAAATTAGTCAATTAAAGATTGAATTCAGAATTGTTAAAATATTTATTATAAACAATTATTGGTTTTGGTAGATTTATTTGTATCAATAACTTGCTTAGATTATTAATTTTTCCCTTACACGTGCGAATCGATCACTCATTCCCCAGTGGTTCTGTTGCAAAAAAGTTTAAAATTCAGTGAACTGCATTTTTGAAAGTTTAGAGCAATTGGTGTCAATCATAGGAAAACAATATTAAATGTGATATGGTTTTACCCATATTTTGGGAATGGGAATACTGCTGTGTTAAATGCGTCGAAATATTGTTCAATTCCAATAGATTAACAAAAAATACCACCTCAGAATTTTCCTGAAATATTACTAGTCATAATTTTTAAATTTTTTAAAAATTTAAAAATACTGTGTTAAATGCTTCAAAATATTGTTAAATTCTGAAAGATTCACAAAAAATATCACTTCAGAATTTCGCTGGTAATATTATTGGTCATAATTTTTAAATTTTTGAAAAATTTAAAAGATTGTATGAAAATGTATTTTAAAACAATATTATTACATATTTTTGTAATTGAATACTGTAATTAAAAATTATAATAAGTTATTGTGTGTGATATATTCAAGAGCAAAGCAAGATAATGCAAGTGAATTTTAAATTTGATTTCCGAATAAAAACATTTCATTGTAAATATTTTTCAGTTATCTCTATTTTCTCTAATATATAATATTCGAGACTTCTATAAATACTTATTTTAAACTAACAACTTTATTTCATTCTGTTTGTTTTAAATTCATATCTTACAATGCAAAGGAATATTTCCAATTAATATTCCCACATAGATGGACGTTATTGGTAATTGCAACTATCCCTCTATTCTTTCCAGAATTAACAGCTTAAAGAGGATTCCGAATTGCTACAAACATTTAAGAGGCAGTATTCGAACTCACGAACTATTGAATCAAAGATAAAAATAACCCGATGTTATTTACATAAAATAATTATTTAAATAAAATAATAATTTCTTAGTGTTCATGTAAAAATATGTCTTTTAAAAAAGATGAAATTCCATTGATACAATGGGAAGATGAGAGAGAGATTTATATTAAATAACTCTTTAGTATTTACAAGATTATATAATTAAAACAACCGAAATGCAACAAAAGTTTTTTTTATTTCACAACACAAATTCAATTAAAAATAATAAATATGATAAAAACAATCATAAACTGTGCACTTTAAGCTAACATTGAGCTGTTCCTGGAAAAACAAAAGTGCATTTTTACTATAGCTACAGTCAGTGAAAGTGTTTCAATATATAAAATCATTATGAACATCCTAGATAAATTTTTATATTCATAAGTTATACTTATAAATTAATTAGTGAAGTCTTAAAAAAATGTTTCAATTCACATTTAAAAACATCAATTTTGATAAAATATTAATAATTTGCATATTTTTTTGGTAAATGATTACATTTAATGTAAAATATTTCTAGTTGCTTATAATCCATACAGCTTTTTCTAAAAAAAAAAATGCAACATTCTTTTCTCTACACATAATTTCTTATTAAAAAGCAGTATTATTCATGTGTTGCTACAACAATATTTAAGTCTATTTTTCCATTTAAGAAATGAGCAAGAGTTTACAGCATTTCACTTTTACATAATACACATCTAGACAATTTTGCCCTTAAATAAAACAGTATTGCATTTGCTTATAATTCACAATAGATTCTTACATTTTAATAGAAAATCAAAAATATAAATAATTTCAAATGTAAATTTTACACAAACTGACTTTTTTAAATTTAATTCATTAAACAGCCACAACCTTGCTTTTAACTGGTGCTAAATTTTTTCTAACATGAAAACAACTATTTATGACATACAAGACATTTTAAAGTTAAATAACATCAAATATCAATAATTTTGACTAATAAATAAAATTCACAAGTGTTGTCGATACTATACCATAAAATTAGTGCACACATTACTAATAACTTTATATAATAAATCTAACTAATCAATTTATTACAAGATAAAATATCAAAATCGAAATATTTTCATGAAATTCATTGGCATCAATTTAAATATAAGCTTTAGAAAGTAGCTTGAATAATTAAAAAGAAATTACACAAAAATGTGCAACAATACATTTTTTTAGCAAAAGTGCAATTAAAATTTCAAATCCGAACATTTAGCTGCCATTATATCAGCTATGATAACATTTTAATGAAATGTTAAAATTTTCACCTTTAAAACTGCTTCTAATCTAAAATAACTGATTCATCAAAAAAAGCTAAAATTATAAATAAAAAATACTTATGAAAATTAAAAAAAATTAATGTCTCAAATGTATTTATAAAATTACAAACAATTCTAATCTTTGTAAAAGAAAGCTCTTAGAAAATAAAATTCTTAAAGAGATCCTATTTCTCAGTCCAAAGTCTAGTAAGAGATCGAATTGGTTGGTGTAGAATTTAGTTCACTTCAGCCGTTAAATTCATAATAATTGAGAAACAGACGATTGACTGGCGAATTATCAACATATTGTGACACAGGACGATACACATATCTTCGGGGGAATATCACAGTTTCCTTGGGCTTTAGTAAGTTCTGAAAAAATAAGAAATGTTATAAATAACAACCTATATTTTTAGCACATTTCTTCATATAAACACTTTGCTAAATCGATAGAAAATAATATATAGATATCGATATCAACAAACCTTTTGCTACAAAACATGCAAGTAAAAGCATTAATTTTAAAACATGCACTTTCCGAATAATTTTAGAAAAAAGATACAGTAGAAAGACCCGCCAAAGAGTATTATAAAAGTGTTTCAATCCACCAGAAATTTGCAAAAAAAAAAAAAAAAAAAAAAAAAAATTTAACGCAAATACCTATAATTATTTAAATAGTAAATGACAAAAAAATTATTTTTCACTATTAAGAGACTTATTTCTATATATTTAAAAATTTCTTGTTTCTTATAAGCAGAACATTCAGTAAAAAACTATTGTTAATTGCTACTCTTATTTAGATGTAACATATTTAATTTCTATGTAATGTATTATGATATGTAATTAAAAATATGAATATTTTATTTCTATTTATTCAGAAATTATTAATTAAATTCAAATAATAATGCGCATTTTTATTTTAATTCGTATACATACAATATTTATATTTTTTAAACATCAAAATGAAAAAATTTGTAAAATGGAAAAAACTCTAGTTGTTCATGATTTCTAAAAATTAAAATGATTTAAATTAAATTCAATAGAAAGGCAGACTTTAATATAACTAATATTTGTTTTATATAGTTTAACCTTGAATAGTCAAAAGGGATTTTTAAATTAAATTAAAAATAAATATTCTAAGAAAACATTTAATTTTTAAATAGAACTTAAAAACTAATGCCATCCAAAATAAAGTTTTTATAAAAGTTATTTGTTTGAAGCTCCTCTAAATCAGCAGTTACAATGTTTTAAATTAGCTTTACATACTGTCATAAAAATTTTAATATTTAATAATGTGCTTTTAATAGAATATTATGAAATAATTATAATTTTTATTTAAATTTTTTTATCTTGCATGGATCTTTAGATCTTATACAGTTTTTCTGTAAAATGTAGCTAAATACAAATTAAGTAAAATCTAAAGCTTAAAATAATTATGGATTGTTCATACATTCAACTTACTACCATTCTGAAAAACAGCAAGCCCAATATTTCTAAAAAATTATCTTTTTTATATGGAATAGTCATTTAGTGATCAGAAATTTTAACTTCAAATATCTTTTACAAATATATGAAGTTATCGATTCTGAAAAATTATTAATGGTTTAAATTATTTGTTATCATACATAAATAATTCTAGATCTGAAATGATGCAGTTTTGTAAATAAATACAACTAATTTAATTTTGCATAAGTAAATTTAAAAGTTTATCAAAAATGGTTGTCTATATAAAATGTAGATTAGTTACTATCAAAGAAAAGGAAACTAAGGTATCATCAAATGATAACAATCAGTAAAAGTGCAAAATACATAAATGAAAGGTTTGAATGCAAAAAATCAAATATATAGCGATTTTTACTTAGCAAACAAGTCATGCAAAAGGAAAATTTCATTCCTCGGCACATTGTCACAATTTCCTTTTTACAATTGCTTGTAATGTTTAACAATTAACAGAGCATTTTTAGTCCAAATTTACATATGCTAGAATTACAGGAAATGCATATAAATTTAATTTTAAACTTAAGATTATAGTCTTGGGATCGAAATTAACATACTTCTCTGTTACGTAACCTTAGTGACAAAGAGCATTAAGTGTTT
>JAPDSC010016770.1:0-14247 GCA_026290005.1 Latrodectus geometricus | reverse complement strand
ACAAACATACATATTATTTTAAGTCTTTATTATATAATTTTATTCTTGTATATTGTTTCATTCATTTTCAAAATATATTTGAGCATTTGATTATATATATATATATATATATATATACAGGGCAAAAAAATTTCAAAATTCTTTTTCAGAAAAGGATATAGCTAACATTACTCTTGGCATTTTCTTTATGTTCACCATTTTACTTTCGGAGTGAGCTTCTATCCTGGAAACGCTGATGACTCTCGGAGAAAAAAATTTTTTTTTACCAAAATCAAGTGGAGAAAAAAAACGGAATTTCGTTTTCATGATCGCAATCTGATATAGATTTTGTAATATAACAGTATTGAAAAAATAGGTAAAGTGATGTATATTACATATTTCAACGGTATTTTTACAGAAATTTCGCGATGTAAAATTACTTTAAGCATCAAAATTTTGTTAGATTAAAGAGCCCAATTTAGTGTTCCAATGGTGGCTGATAAAAATACTAATTAGGAAATTTGAGTTAACTTTTCTCTTTTGAATAAATAATATTAGAACTCTAATCTAGTGCCATTTTCTTCTAAGTCTTGTATATGAGTTATCAATAAAGTTTTTGGCCATAACTCCGATCGTTATAGATTATCACTCAAATATACACCAACTACAATAATTATAGATCTAACCATAATTTTTGATTTTGTATAAATAAATTTAATTAAAGCTAAAGGCCATTCTCGGATCCAAACTTATGCTAGTTTTTTCTGATTCTAGATTCATTTGATAATGCCATTATAGTGACTGCTGAAGTGTTGATACAATATTTATTCGTTAGGATACTTTGAAATAACGAAGAAGTTCAAAAATTATGGTTTCTATATAAATTTTCGTTCGTTTTCTTCACCATATTTTAATGTCCAGGTTTTTTTTTCTGGCATCTTAGAAAAATGAAAAAAAGTGAAAGTAAAAACAATAGATACAGAAGACAATTATTTTAAAATCTATAGGATAAAATATTTTTAATAAAAGTACTCAAAAACATCACTATTTAAGATATTTTGAATTTTTACGGAAAAACATATAAAATACCAACCGGCTCTGTTCAATCAGCCATCAACTCAACCAATATCTTAAACCGTCACAGTGAAAAAACAGAACTGTTTAACTTATAACTTACTTAAGTGCTTAGTCGCCTACCTTGTATTGTTGTCAGCGTGTCTGGGTTCGTATCCCGGTTCCGGAATGGATGTACTTTCTCTTTCTCTCTCTCCTGTCTTTGTCCTTTCCTTGTATGAATGGTTGCCTACTTCATAAAAGGTACCTATGGCATGTGTGTTTAATTATTAAAAAAATCATCTCTCCAGTTATCCTCTTCAATGTGAGCTACAAGCATGTTAGCATAGAGCTCCGATAATGTCCATCATAACCCAACCTAACTTAAATGCTTAAGGAAAGTTAATATTCACTAAACATTTGCTTGTTGAAATAAATAAACACATTAAATAGGTAAAGATAATAATTAGTTTGTCTCTTAACGGTTATTTTTGACAAACATGAGCTAATTAGATGCAGACTTACTATCTTAAGTGAAATCCCAATCACTACAGACTCCGAAATCTGAGATGGGAATTGAGTCCATGAACAATTGAACTGAAAATTAGAGCCCAAGCCATTCACCTACCAATTCAGCAGTAAAAGAAGCATTCCACTTTAATTTTCTCTATCTATCTATATACATGCTTGCCAAACATCTTGGTTTTACCGGGACAGGACGAAACACCCAGTTTTTTCAGACAAAATACAGGTATCTGGCACGATTTACTTCACGTTTCGGTAAACATTAAATTTAATTCTATAGATAACGAAAAAAACTAAAAATTGTCTAAAAATGTGAAGGATTACTTGAGATAATTATTTGTCACTTATTTCTGTAGTGTATGGAAACTATAGAAAACTAAAGAGCATATACACGGAAATCTAAAAGGGTAAATCCATAACAGAGAAAAAAATGAATTTAATGACATTTATGAAAGAAGCATTGTATACTTGGAGCTCTAGGAGAATAGTTTTAGAAACGCTGAAAAGTTTCCATGGGTCAATCTGACTCAAGTTTCTATTGATTGCTGAAAAGTGTTATTGATTGGGGTTTTCCCAATCAATAACACTTTTCAGCAATAACAACTTCTGCTGAAATTATTAATAGAAGTTTTCTTGATGTACTCGTTAGGAAATGTACCAGCTGTTTGACGAAGTTGTGCTTGTTGAAGAGTATTTACAGTCAAATTTGGAACAGTGAAAGCAAGAGAAGACTACCGGAGATGTATTTGTTTCAAATGAAAAAAAAAAAAGAAAAAGAAAAAGATTCCGGCTGTTCGGTCAGTTTAAGGCTAATCACAAGCAGCCTCCAATCTGAATATATTATTGATTATACCTTCTGCTAACCATAAGTACCATTTGAGAGGGTTTTTTTTTTATCTGTAATACACACATGGATTGATGTTAGAGGTTTGACTAAGGAATCTACGGTTATAAAAGCTTCATGACATGTAAAATTAATATCAAATTAGCTTGTAATGATTTTTACAAATTTAAAATCAAAAAATAACATAGTTAATGAAAAGTACTTGTAAATATTTTCACATTATTCTTCATTTAAAGAGTTTCCTCTTTGCTAATGTAACTTATAAAATGTTTAAAATTATATGTTTATGTCATTTATTATTACTTCTTCTTTAGGTTCCTAATCAGTAAACTTTAATTCATATCTTTGGGAGTAATCTATCCTTTAAAGTACTGAAATGTCTCCAAGGTCTACAGCTTTACTGAGTAGGAATACCTGTAACGCTGGGGAGGGAAAATTCGGTGTCTCAGATGTCTCTAATGTTCAGATACCTGGTGAGTTTATCTATATGCAGTAGAACATCATTAATCCCGACTAATCAGGGATCTAGGTCATCCGAATTAATGATAGTACGGATTAAATAAAATAATGTATAAATTGAGCAAAGGTACATGAACAGTTGTACACAAAAAACGTTGTATTTTGAATTTAAGAGAATGAAATATAAAATTGCATAAGAGAAAATTTAGTATGGTATGTAGATATTATTTTACTTACAATAAACTTTCAGATGAAATACTATTTTAATCATGATGTGTGTGTGTGTGTGTGTGTGACCCAGGTTCATCTTCACTAACCGCTCTTCACAAGATCAATGGTTGGAAGAAACTAATGATCTTTTGTTGTTTTACTTTAGTTGTCATTTTTTAAACAATAAATGACAAAAATGTCTCCAAAATATATTTGTTATATTCAGCTTCATTGTTGTTATCTTCAACATATTTTATCACAAAATTTAAAAGGTCTTTAATTTCACTAAGTAGTAGAACGATCGGCTTAGGGCTGTCGCCTGTTCTATCGTATATCTAAATTTCTATCTGGATTAAGCGAAATCCAGTTTAATAGGGTCCAGATTAATAAGGATTTACTGTCTATAGGAGTGTGAAATATTACTGTGTTTCATATTACATAAATAATTTTTTTAAAAGATTTTAATTTACAAATTTTTACTTCAATCCAAATCTTAAAGATAACTATCTTCTTGCAAATGTGGTTTTACTTTAACAAACAATATAAACAAAGATTTTGAAATATTTTTAAAATTTAACTATATTTTCTGTTATTAAGAAACATGTAATTTATTTTCAACTTTAGCATAGCCTTTTTAAATTTTTAAAATTTGTCCTCTATTTCTTATTTTATAAACACAAATTTATTAATATTAATAGAACTTATCAAGTTTTAGAGTTTTTAAGATTTAAATATTCTAGGCTTTCATGTCTGTTTAGAAAATTTGTAATTAGAATTAATACATGATTTATGTAAACAATTGGAAAGTAACTAAAACAATAGAAATTAAAAAAAAATAATTTCACAAAAAAATAGTTATAAATAATGATGATAAAAATTCTCCAATAAGTTATTAATAAAGAATTTCGAATAGGGAACACCTCTAAGACCCCCTATTTTTGCATAGCTAAAAAATATGACTTAAGAAGTAAAAAAATGAAATATGAGGTAGAACTGATTGTATATAGCAGGGGTGGTCAAACTTTAAAGATCCGGGGTCTACTCCACATTTAAAAAATCGAAGGGGGTCTACTCCACATTTAAAAAATCGAAGGGGGTCTACCAATGGCTCAGCAAAATTAATGTACATATTTATTTTACAAATTATAAATTATGTAATTTTTCTAAAAAAAACTGAATATTAATATTTACAAAATAAAAATTTACAGACGAAAATAATCAAAGTATTCATATATCAAAAAGTGACCATCCTATTCACTTCGTTTAGTTGAAATTTGGCACTGTATATCTGCGACAAGTTTATCATATTGTGGTTGGTATGAGCTTATTTCAATGAATAAACACGAAATTAAATGTTCATCTGTTAAATGTGACCAAGGTTTGTTTTTTGTTCATGGTAAAAAAAGTAGATTCTTAAGGACACCTTGATCAAAAGTATGATTTGAAATACAAAATCAATTTGTAAATATTTGGAAACGTTTTTTCAGAAATTAATTTCCAAAAATCAGTATCGCTAAATATGCTCTGGATTTAAGAAATATATCGCATCTTAATTTAATAATTTCTTCCTCGACCGTGACTGATGTGATATCTATTAAATGTCCCATTTTTCAGTTACGCTGTCCATCAATGTTGACATTTTCATTGAGACAATGTCCATCAATTTTAACATTTTCTTTAAATGGAAGTATCATGAAATTTATTTATTTCAACCTAATTCAGTCAGCGAATCTTCTTTCAAATTCTTCAAACAAAACAAGTATGCGTTAAGCGAAATCATCGAAGTCTCTCTCGGTTTGGATTATGGATGCACTCTTCCTCCATGTTTTTGAAGTTTCTCAATTCATGTTTTCTTAATTGAGATCCATACCTTTTTATAGTTTTTATGAATGTTTTAATCGCGCTCATCATGACCAATTCAGGTTAAAACCTAAAACGGACATGATGTAATCGTAAGCCTTTAATTTTAAATCGTAAATCTTTGCTCAGTTTTTTTTTGGGGGGGGGGGGGTTTAAAGTGTAGACTGTAGTAATTTTTTTATTTTAAATAATTCATTAATTCTATGACATAAGTCATAAATTAAATAGTTAATATCCGAGGTCATCATCGGGATGGTCTCGGGGACTACCTAAAATGTCTTCGCGGTCTACCAGTCGATCGCGGTCGACGTCTTGGCTACCCCTGGTATATAGAATGTGTTTTCCTTTAATTTAATACTTTAACTCTGGAATTCATGATTATCCAAAAAACACAACTATGAAAAATATTTAAATATTTTTTTGCATTTTATTCACAATTCAAGTTGGTAAGATTGTTAAAAATATATTTATGGAAAAAATAAAAATAATAATTTCTATTTCATAAATATTTTGCTTATATTTTAATCCGTTAGATGGCACCACTACCTACAAATAATAAAGTTTTGAATTAATGGAGTAATATTTTCAATAGTACTTGTATTCTCTAATTATGGCACTGATAAATGATTATTTAATATCCTATTTTCTTTTTTAAGTACGACTTTATTATAAGTAATTAGCATACAAAAATTTGATTACTGTAAAATTATAATGTATGCTGTTCACCAAGTACCATATTATCGTAATTTCTCGTTCCTAAAATTTTCGCTATCAATATTTTTAAATTGTAACCCGATTTCAATTTTTCTTTCGAAAGTTAAAGGAACAGTTTATTTGTGAATAGTTTATTCTTTTCAATATTTATGCAAATGAATTCGAAACGTCTTCCCCTTGTCTCTAGATGAAATGGAACAATTTTATTTCTTTGATTTCTCAATATCATTGCTTTCTTTCTTCGCGATTCCTCTGTTTTTAACTTCAATTTTTATTAATGCCACTATTATTTCAATTATTTTCTAAATGTTCCATCTTGTTCTTATTCGAAACATTTTTTTAATTTCTTAAAACAAATTTCTGTTTCGTATTATTCAATTTATCTCATTTTTCACTTAGGCAAAAAGTTTCTATAAGATTTTACTTATTTTTTACATTAATTTAGTTTTTATTCTTTTTAACTTTTACTTTAAGACATACATAAAATCACAATTGATTTTTAATACACAGTGTTATTTGTTTCGCTTGAAAAAAATTATTTATTTCATATTCAAATATGATCAAATATAGACTATCCATTTAAGAAGCTGCTTTTAAAAGTGGTTTTTTTTTTTTTTGTTAAAATTAATAAAAGTTTGCAGAAGTTTAGTGGAATCGGGTATCTTTTGATTGCAGATATATTTCATGAAAAGATGGTGATATTTTAATAAAACTATATGTGTGCCTAAGTGTTTTTAATGTATGCAGATACCTTGTAGATAGAGGAAATACATTTTATACATTTATAGTGATCGACTAATTCTATACATCTTTTGTAATGAATACGATACAGCTTTTGTGTAATATTATTTACAGTAAAATATTAAGAATTCTAAGATTCAGCACAAATGTGATCAATAACAACTTGATTTGAAATTTGAAAATTTTTTATTTTTAGACCATGTTTGAGTTTTTCGGAAAATATTGATTCCTCATTGTTTTAATTTATATAATGATAAATGAAATTATTTTATATATTTTAATAAATAATTTGTACAGATAATGTTCTATTAAAATTCTTTGAACTAATTTTTAAAAGAGTTTTATAAAGTACAAGAGATTACTGTTTTCAAAATTAAGCGAGTATTAAGAAATATTACAATTTTAAGCAAAATTTAAATATTAATTTAACTTTAAATTACGTCTTTATTTGCTGTGAAATTAAAATCTCTTCGTAAATAAGATTATATAATTTCTTTTCTGTTTTTAGATATGTGAAGATGCATTCGTTACTTTACTACTGCGAATCGTAATTTTTTTTATTAATTGTTTATAATATAATTAATATAAATTATTATGTAAATAGAAAATAAACCTTTTATAAAACGAATTGTTGAAACAATTGTGAGTAATATATTAAACGAAGAAAATAATTACTTCCCTTTTAACTGCGTTCCTTACATGGTTTTAATTCATTTTCTATTATTTAGTATCACATGAAAATACTCACCACATATATTATTGAACACTGTTTACCTCAAATAGTTTTGTTTCATTTGGTGTTGTTGTTTTGTACTGATCAAGACTATATCTCTTATATAATATTATTATTTAAATAGTAGTTTATAGATTTTAAATAGCCTTTTTCAATTCATTAAATCGACTTACTAAAATCTTTTCTTTTCTTTAAAGTAATTAAAATAAATCAAAATATTTTGAAATTACATTGAAAACAGTGTAAAATGTTTGGTATAAAATAAAACTGAAATTTGTTTTCCTTTTCGGCTGTCTCTTTACAGTTCTCAACGAAAAGAATTTTAATTCTTTGCCTTGAAAACATTTTAATTCCAAATATTCCAAGTTATTTTAATTCAAACACTTCTTTACTCCTAACACATTTAAAAAGCATGTATAAAAAGAAAAAATATAAAATATTGCATTAATACATTATTTTGTACAGGAAACATTCTTGATATAATTATGATACGGAAAGAGTTACATTTTTTAAATTTGTCATAAAATATGCAAAACAAAGATTTTAGCAATATCTAATAGGATTTACAAATTTTTTTAGTAAGCAATAACAATTTAGATAAAACTTCAGAACTGCTTGCATTTATTCTTTTCATTTTGACTGAAATATTTGTTGAAAAACAATCATAGATTTGTGACATTATTATTTCACCATTTTAAAGAATTTATTTTAAATGAATAAAGAAATAGGAAAATAGTCTGCATTTTTAACTTTCAATCAAAGCGGTTTTTTTTTCTTTTATGTATACATGTTTTACAACTTTTGTTCTCAAAAATATATAAAAATAAGATAGCCTAAGTAAACACACAAATACCAAATTAATTAATATTAATATTTAAATAATATTTTTAGTTAAAATATGTTTCATTGGTAAATTGAAATGTTTTCAATTTATATTCATCAATATTAATGGATGTGGGTTAAGAGAAATTAAATAGTAAATAAAGACATCATACAGATTTTCCATAACATATTTTATTAATTTACACATTTCATTATTACTTTGCCATTGCTAAGTTACAAATAAACTTTTTAAATTTTTTAAAATTTTTTTTTTAAATTTTATTTTGCAACTGAACCAACCAGGCCCTAGTCTTAAAATTTTGGCAGTGAAGACTAGGATGCACTGGCAAACCAACCAGGTGTAAGACATAAAATATATATATATATATGTATATCAATGAAATATATGTTATATAAAACTACACTACATAAAGTTGGAAATGCTTATGCATCGCTACTCATTTCCCATTATTTCTCTAATAATAAGAATGTAAAAAGAGTAAAAGAGAGACAACAAACTCGACAAAGAACATTGTTATCTACACAGAATAATATTGCTGTTAAAGTATATAAACATCTCAAGCGACCATAGATATCCAGTTGTGAGCCTGAAACAACGACAAATTTTGGACTGTTATAATTCGCAAATATTAATTCATTGAGGAAGTCACCAGGTGTTGCAACTGTATTAATTCTTAAAAGTCATTTTGATAAATTAGCTTAGTCACATAGATTTATTTCCAATAAGTTGGTAATGTAAATTCTACAGTTTTTATTTATTGCAAAATTTTTATTTATTGCGCCTTTCATTTAGCTAAAGCAAAAATTTTGTACTCATTGTTTTAACTCTGATATTATACAGTTATAAACAGATTTAAATATACTGCGATTTAATTTTATTTTAGGATATTTAAAATGTATTTCAAAGAAGTTAAATTCAAATAAATCAAAGAAGTTAAAGTTAAATTAAAAGAAAGAAAAAAACTGCTTTAAAATTTGAAAGCCAGAACTTTAATTAATATTTAAGCTGTCATATATATTATGAATTAAATAAATAAATAAAAAATTGCTTTTTGAATACTTATATCTGAATACTTCTTTTATTAATGCCTACAAAATATTAGAAATATTTAAAATAACATTAATTTTATTTTTAAGAATAGATTATTGAAATTAATATTAATATTTAAAATAACATGTAATTTCTAGTATTAAATTTATAATTTTTTTTAAAAATTTAAAATAATTAGGAAATTTTTATAAAAATAAGTTAAAAAGTTTACTAATATGAATATTTTAAACAGACAATTTACTTATTGATTTTATAGAACACAATTTTTTGTAAGCTTAATAATATTGCTAAAAGAATTAGAGCATTAAATAGTAAGATTTTTCCTTTTGCTGTTAATTTGATTTTTTGCTATTCTGATAAATAATTTCGAATTTTTTTATGTTTATGTTGGCGTTGGAAGTTTTCATATGACATTTAACAGAAAACGAAAGGAAGTTAATGCGATATTTTTCAATTAAAAATTTCCTACGTTGAAAATTTAAACCGTTTTTAAGTATATGATTTGCTGCATTGCTGTTGCTATCAAAATAAAAACTTATCCTGCTTAAAATCTTTTTATCAAATTCATAACAGTCACAATTATTCACAGAAATTATTCACATATAAGCAAAACCGCACGGTTAACAATAATGTTTTTCCCTTGTAACACATATTCAACAAAGCATAAAGGATAATTTTTGAAAAAGTAATTTCACTAGAATATTATACTAATTACAATCAAGTCGAATAAGTAATTATATTGAAGCGCAGTGAAATTTTTCTTTCACATAAAATTTAGAAATACGCTGTCTAATTAAAAAATCTCCCAAGCGTTCTTCCTATTTTCATGTTCTTAATTTTAAACGCTTATGAAAAAGCATGTGAAATTATTTTTTCAAAAACTCCTCTTCATCTAAACATGCAATACATTTGAATAATATCAATACTATACCAACCCACAATTCAAACAGTAAAAGATGTCACATATTTTGATTACATAACATGAAACCAACATTTCTTTACACTGAGTTGGAACATATCTTTTAATACACCAAAGACTTTTAACAAAGAGATAACATTTCAAGCTTAAATGATTCAACAATATTGTTTGCATATCTTAACCAATCAACAACGCTGCATCTGTTCATTAAGATCAATCAAAAACGCATAGACAGTGCGACGATTTACCTACATCTATAACATTTTATTACTAAGTAATATATTTTGCTGTAAATAATTACAGTGCCAACTCTCTCTTTCTCCATCTCTCAATACATATTCTCATTTTTATAAAACTTACAGTAACGTTTTCAAAGACTCCTAATTTCCAAGCTAGCAAAATATATATAATTGTTGCCTTTTTCAAACTTATTAAGTAAACAGTTAAAAATAGTTCAATTGTTTGATTAAAATACCTTCATGGATTCTAATAATACATACATAAAATAAATTCCAAAAATGAATTATTGCTAAAAATAAATAAATGACATAGATATGATTTTAATGTATGCTTATTCAATGATTTCTAATTTAACACATATTTATGTTGATATAAAAAATTATTTATTAAACACAAATACTGCTAATTTGTTTCAGAAAAATTTTTTTTTATTTAATTCTTGTAAATATTGTTTTTATAGAACTAATAATTCCTAAGCAGAAAATTTTTACTCAAATTCATTAAATAACTACAATTTTATTAATTGCACTTAAATAAAATCAAAAGTGTATGAATTATTTAGCAATTTTTTATATTTAAGAATAGCTTTGTTCTTAATAATAAAAAACTTAAATGAAATTAAAGTATGAATTATTCACCAATTGTTTATAAATTTAATAATAGCTGTATAACAATTTTACAGTGCCTAGAAAAGACAGAAAATTGAAAACACTCATTTCATAAGTGTCACTCTTTTTCATAAGTTTTTAGATATTTAGTAATATTAACTTTATACCGAATAAATGTACAATGATAATTTGTAGCACTAATCTATTAAGTACATTTGTAAGTTCTAGGCTACAACTCTCAACACTTTCAAAACAAGCTCCAGAGCAATGTAATTAATAAACAGCCTAAGCTATATATACGTATTTGCCCTTTGCTTAGATATCAATCACTTCTGTTATGAATTTCAAAAGTTTCTACTAGCGGAGATAAGTCATATATATAAAACTAGAAATATTAACAATTCGATAAAATTTCAAATTTTTTCCACGTACGGATTTTAATAACCACTTAACAGTTTCAGATCACATTTAACATATAAAGTAACATTTTTGAAATGCAATGCAATTTTAAAATGCCCCTAATTTTATGGAGCAATAATTTATTTTTATAAAACAAGCACGAATGAATTATTAAAAAATTAATTCGTTTAGAGAAACTACAACATCTTCCCATATATCACGAAAAGCATAAACAGTTAACAGCATTATTAACTTGGTAAAAGCACATGGGTTAAAAATTTGAAAAGCTACTACATGAGTTTGCATAGTTAAAATACATGTGAGACAATATATGTATTAACATGACAGTAACATAATTTACATACATAGAACAGCGAAAATCACATACAAAAATGCACAATATGATATAAGTATTGTTTGATTTCAGATATCTGTTCAAGTTTGCTATCCAAGAAAATATTTTGGAAAAGAAGAGTATGTAAATTATATCTAAGTTTATAAGTACATGTTTTTTGAGCTTTTAATAAAGTAATGTACATTAATAAAGCAAAATGCATCTGTAGCTATTTAAAAGTATTTGTAAAATTTTGAAAACTGTTAAAATGTTTTAGTCTATACACATGTAATTTTTAATGCTTTTTGAAATAGAAGTAAATCTATAGAATTTACTTTATTTAGTATTCTATACATTTGAATATTTAAATCATATATGTAAATGTTCTTTTTTTTCTAAAAAAATCATCAAGTTTGAGTATTAAAAATTAGAGAAGGAGCTAAGTTCAAATATTTATAATACTATTTATATAATCAAAAAAGTCCTTATCATTAAATGTTTTACAATTATTTTTAATTACAAAGCACTTTTCTAAAATATATAACTTGAAATAGCAAATACAGAGCCCATTGATATCTCCATAATAATACATAGAAAAATACACTTATAATTCACAAAAAATGTTTTGATGAACTACAAATGATTATATAATATATTTAAAAAAGAACTAAAACAGAATTTATAACTCAAAATAAATGAAAATATTGGATAATGAGTTGCTTATGAGAAATCATAATCCAATATTATAATATTGAAGGAATTATAAATATTAGAGTTGAAGAACTGAAATTTTAATTAAGTCCAATATAATAGTTTTGTTCATTTTAGTATTTTTAACTTAATTATTATTCTAAAGATTTCTTTATATTATTTTTAAATGCATGAAATAAATAAAAGATTCCTTTCAAATACGAAATTCAGGGAAAAAAATGAAGGCAAAAATTATTAAGAAAACAGAAAACAGCATCTTAATTTTACAGAACAAAGATATAAAACATAGTTAATAGATTTATAAAAGAGAATTCCATTTTCTCATGGAGTTTTGAAGTGTAGTAATAAATATTGTATGTTTTAATCACAAATGCTTTAATATGAATTTATAATATCTATTTTATAAAAAGTTTATTTAAATTAAGAGTTTTGTTATCGGTACAATAAAGTAAATACCCACTTAACTGCAAAACCGCAGAAAAGAAATGACTTTGCACCATTTTATGAAAGAATTACAAAGGACGCATAAATTACAATTTGTAACAGAAAGCCATACAGTTATATATTTACTTAAAATAAACAGGCAAGGACGGAAACATTTAAAAACAGAAGACTGAGGTAGGATACCCATAACACTTAAAATAAATAAATATTACATGCATAATAAATGCAATGACATTTTAAGATGGTTTACGTTGTTCATGTCATGGTTTATTCAAAACTTCATTTGAATACATTATTTTGATAGAACAAGGAAATGTAATCCAACAGACCAACTTCGAATAACGACAATAACTCTATGATACAAGTATATAAGATGGCAGTTATTAAAACATAAAGCTTAACATATTTCCTAATAAAAAAAAACTACGAAAATGAATGGCTAATTAAATTTAAGAATGGAAAAATTAGCAATTGTTTTTCAAGCGTCCTTTGAAAGTCTTTTTCTGTAACTTCTCTGTAACTGTAACGTTAAGCGAATGTTTATAATATGAAGTCTACATAAAACAATCACCACAATGATGGAAAGGTGGTAAACACAAAATAATGATCAAATAAATACGAACAAAACATTGGTCCTCAAAATAAGGAGATTCTTGAAACATATAAGATAAATGATTAACAATCATTGAAGACGATTTTATATGGGCTTTTTCTTTAGTATATGTTAACAGTATAAGTAGTTGTATGCGTTCTTCTTTTAAAATTTGAACTTTTAATTTTCTTTCTGATTTCAGTTGAAACTGTATTTTCTCGAGTAAGAAGTTCCTTTTCTTAGAACAAATCAAGAAATTCCAAACAAGTTCTTTCATTGTCCTCATTCCGTGTAGTAAAAAAAGAAAAAAGAAATCTGAAATATGTCAATCAAAGCTTTTGTGTATTTGTATCGGAATATTAAGTACATATTTAAAGAAAGAATAAAATTTACAGAATATATATATACAAAATATCATGAAAATTTTATACCCTGAAATAAATTTATGTATTAATTTAAATTTACTTACAAATCGATTTGTAATCCAATATTAAAATTTATTTTATGACTATTCTAAACCTAAAGAGTAGAAATAATTACAAAATAGGCAAAATCACTTTTAAAATAAGTCTTCTTAAAAAATATTTTTTGTTAGGCAATTAATAAGTATAACAAAACAGGTAATTAAAAAGTATGTAAATAGTGATTGAAAATTACTTTTTAATTACTCTGTAAAACTATAAATAATTATTAGAATATAAAGACTAAATGTACTTAATATCAAACTATTTTCAATAGAAGAAATATATTTTCTAAATAAATTAATCCAATAATTTATAATAAAATCAATGCTGAAATAAAATACTAAATATAGTATTAGCTAATACATATAAGGCCATCGAAACTGAATCCTTAAAGCAAAACTTTAATATAATTAAAAAATTAATTATCTTATTTTAGTTAATTTTTTTGCCTGGGTATATTAATTATAATTTCTGCAGTTTTTTTTTTTTTTTTTTTTTTTTTTTTTTTTTTTTTTTTTTTTTTT
>JAPDSC010016762.1:7820-48896 GCA_026290005.1 Latrodectus geometricus | reverse complement strand
AAGAAACATTGGTAAAACCATACTTTAGGGTGCCCTTTGGCAAACTTGGTGATTTTTTTGGCGCCATTCCTGTTCGCACCGATTACAGTGCTTACAAATTTGGTTAAACATAAAAAAAAAAAAAAAAAAAAAAAAAAAAAACCAATTTTTATTGGATTTTTAAAATTTTCAAAACGATAAACCAATCAGAGCTTCGACTGGATCTAAACCAATCAGAACACGATTCGGTTTTGCCCAGCTTTGCGATCATAGGTTGGCAGGAATCAAAGGGGAACCATAAAATATAGTCTAACTGAAACATTTTATATTCCTATGGACATTCATAAAATAAGGTATTATTCCATTCCACCGTTACAAGAGATAAAATTGCCAAGTGACTAAATAAAATGTCATTAATTTCAACCTTTACCATCATGTTTTTAAATTATCACTTCATTCTTTGCAAAAACTTTAAATAGTATTGAAATATTTATGGGTCCAAATTGCAATATGTTATAATTAACAAATATGAGTTTTCATAAGTTGTTTTCAAAAATATCGGTTTGCTTTAAGGTGGTGGAATGAAAAAATATCAAAGATAATGTGTATCTATCATAGCTTTCGAATTTCATATACTTGCAAATTAACGGTACAATTTTCAAACAAAACTGTTTCAAAACATTTAATGACATATATTGTTTTGTTTGCCAATTTTTCCCCCCAAAAAACTTAATATCTATAAAGCTTGTCAACAAATTGGATACTAATTAGGCGAGTTTTTTGGCGAGAAAAGCGAATCATGTTCTTTATTATGTAATTAGTATCTAAGAGCTGAAATCTCTGATGCATCAAATTGCTTATTAGAGTGTGTACTTTTGCGTAATTTCATTAAAAATTAAAGAACGAGACGAACAAGCCATTTTTTTTTATATTTCCATCCCATCAGATACAAAGCACAGCCCACTCTGATCATTGTGGCTATTTTTTTTGGTTTAATTTAATCCGTCTTCATTAAGTCATTACCAGCAAAGTAATTAGCCGTGACATGATACTTTTAAAGTAGTTTAATTAAGCTCCTTGTTACTTAATGAGATTGCTTTGTTCTTTATCTTATTTTATAACTTTTTAATGAAAGTTTTGATTTAATAATTCTATGGTAAAATGCTTTTCGAAAACTAATAAAATGTTTGTTTACAATTCAGAAATTCTATCAGCGCTGTTGTGGTTTTTGGTATAAAACGGAATATTTTTTAAAACTATTTTCGAATTGAAATTTACTATAACTTCGTTCTTCACTTTGATTTTGTCGCCATAAAATAATCGATTTTATGGGGATACTGTTTTTTCTTCACTGGATAAGACTTTTTTTTTCGCCATTTCGACGACGATAAAATCGCCATTGTTAGATGAAACGATTCAATGGGGCTTGTTTTCGAAGTTTTAATGGATTTTGTTTCAGAGAGAGAATTTTGATGAAAAAAATATTGAAAGTGGATTTTTCTTACTTCAATTAAAGTGATTTTTTTTTAATAGTTTCAAAATTGTCATTATTATATTTGAATTTTAAAATTTATTGATCTCACAAGTTTTTATATTAATTATTCCCTGTGTTAGTTCAGTACTCGAGAAAAGAATAAGATTTTTATTGAGATGGTGGCAACAATTTGATTGTTTTCATTCGTGATTTCAGGAAAATTGTTGGGGGAAGGATGTCGTTCTTGTAACCAAGAGGTTACGAGTTTTATACCTGACACAGTCTAATATCTATTATTGTAACTGTCGGCCACTGGAACATGTAAAATATATCATCGTTATTATTTTCTTCCATTGTTTTGACATGAGGTGGTTAGCACGGTGCAAACTCAGATGTCGATCTCATCACTTGACAGTTGTTCAAAATTACGAAGTTATTCGCTATTTGTTGTAGATTTACAGCCAATAGAAATAAAAATGCCGGTGCATCATTGAAAATAAAGAAAGAAACTCTGATCCATATTGTTTATATATTCTAGATAAAGAACTGGAAATTTCTCATTCTATAAAAGCCAATTCTTGTTATATTTAATTTTACAAATTTTATGCAAAAATGATTTTTACATGGAAATTATGCTTCATCCGAGGCATCAACACAAACGGAGGAAGAGATTGACTTTTACCTGTGATTGGGGATAGTTTAGTGAAGAAAATGCATCGCTTTAGTGTCCAAATATTAATAGGTTCGATTCCTGCTCCGTCGGACTGCTTAAGCATATGTGGGTTCAAAATTTCACGAGGTTTTCCTCTGGTGAAAGGAGGATATTACTAAACATCAGATTTATATTTATGATTGTGAAAATATTGATGCTCAGTGGCATTTATCATCTATATCATGAACTGAGTGATGCTTAAATAAATTAGGATATTTTGGCTACGGTTGGCAGAACGGGATTCCCTGTCTCTGCTAAAAGTAGCCTACTATCTCAAAGTTTTAAATTAAAGTCAAGTGATGAAGTTGATATCTGAGTTGGCATCCTCATCTCCTCGCCACAACCGGATTAAATCCCTCAGAACATTCATAGACCACGATGTTTTAGTACACCCATATTTGGGAACTAAGGCACATCCACTACTATTAATTTAGCATTTTAATTAATCGCAAATCCAGTCAAATTCTATCCTGGCACTTGCTGTGCCTGACAGAGGCTATAGCTCCTTTTCAAGAATAAAGAGTTATTTTTCCTTCGTATAGATGACGCTTAGATGGCAGCACTACAAGCCAATCGTGAATATTCTATTTTTCGCAGCAGAGACCAAGCAGAAGTCCCTAGACCTTGGTATGCAATCCCTAGAGGTGTTGATTTGGATTAGAAACTTAGGGGACATTCTGGTTACCAAGTCCTTAAGTCGATCCCAAGACCAAACTCACTTGGTTTGGTTTTGGGAACGACGCTCATCAGTCAATGAGCTACCACGGCTCTTTCATAGAACTTCTCAACATTAAAGTATTTCGCGGGTTTTGTAGTAGCAAACCACCTTTAATTATACATTTCATTTATCAATTTGAATCTATTTTCGATAATTACTATTATGTTGGAGACGTCACTATTATTAAGAGTATTGGCGGGCCTATAACACACATCCCTTTTTTTATATGCTTTTTTGAAGGATAAGACTTTATCATTATAATGAATTTACATTATTTTGAAAATAAATTCGTTCAAATGCATACTATTTGCAAATAAACAATTTATCTGGGAAATAACATCTTTTAATCTTCAATTCACTAAAAGAAGAGTCATTTAAAACCTCTTCTAAATCAGAATTTGAGTTTTCATACAACAATTTGTCATTTTTACCATCCTGAGCATGCCTCACCTCTTAAAGGATTTAACCATTGTCTATACAGGTTCCGTTGCTTATGTTTTCAGTCTATTTTTAGGTCCTTTTCCTGTTAAGGACCGTTCTCAGTTAAAGGTAGTCCGAAATGCCTCTCGGTAACCTTGTTTTTATATTCTTTAGGGTATTCAATCAAACATAGATTGTACTATGCTGACATTGCTTTTGAGCCATAACTTGCGAATAAGGGAATTGAACAGCAGAAGTTTGACAAAGTGGCTCAGGTAAATTGAGGAATCCAGCTTTGATTGTCGATGACAGTACATTGACTGAACTCTATGGAACTGTAACATTCACACATTCGGCAAGGAAACTATCCATTAACCTATGTGGAAAGGAAAACAAAATGCAGAACTCTGAAATAAGGAAATTCCAACAAATGAATGCAATCAAAAGCTAAGTATAGACATACAAGACGCAGCCTGTTTTTCAAAGAAAAAAAAAATAGCGTTTTATACGCCAATAAATACGGTCGTTGATTATTTGGATTTTCTAAGTCGCATTTTAAAAAAATACTAATGCTGCTGGTGACCAGGAATTATATTTATTGTTTGGTCATCTTAAAACACCCTTTCATTACGCTCTTTGAAATTGGAGATGTCAGTCTCATACTGTGTGTTTTGATTTCTTAAGACAACATTTGGAATGTAAATATTAATCATATCTATAGCAACGTCTATTTCAAGAAGTATCTCTCAAGTCATACTGGATTACGAATATACATATTGTTTTGACTTATAAAAACTAAATTTAGCCTTAATTTTGTGTTGAAATAATTTCCCCAACGTGCCTACTCAAAGTAAAAAAAGGATTATAAATTTCCGAAATTAAAGGAGGAATTTTATTATTATTAATATCGACTTAAATTTTCGGCCACAAAATTTTGGCGAACAATAAGCACTGTAACTTTGAATTGATGCAAATGGCGTCACTTGATTTGTTACCGTTGCCGTGAGAAAATAATTTTCATCATTCCTTGTTAAAAAAATGGTTTATAAAATATGGGAAAACAATTTCCAGCCAATACATTTTTATAACTAATATTTTTGTTTTCTAATGCTCGGGCAATTTTAGATCTGTTTCAACAAGAAGTGGAACAGCAGGGAACCAAGAGGGTGTATCCTGAAACTACGTCTTCTTAATTTAAAAGCAGAGGATTCCAATTTTGAGGCCTGCAACCCTAGAGGTCGCAATTCTACTTGGAGGACATTACGACCATGTACTTGTCATTAACAAAGGATCTTTTTCTAGATCCTGATACCTTCTGATTTTGAGAACGATGCATTTCATAACTATTACAAGTCAACGAGTGCTTAATTATAAAGGCAATCATTTGTCAATATCCTAATTCACATTGAAATTATTTAAAAAAAAACTAGATTATGAACTTTTTTAAATATGGCACAAAGTATAACACGAAATATATATATATATATGATATATACGATCTGATATAAGAATGAAATTTAATCCAGTATGAGGAATTGTCTAATAAATGGAAGATGTGGTTGGATATTTTGAATACCTACTAAGGATAAGGTTGGATAATTGAATAGCACTGAAAGGCCCACGGTGGTACGTTAGAACTTCCCGTTGGAATATCAAAGTCTAGTATTATTGGTGGTGGACAGTTTCTGAGGGTATGATGATCTACTTCCTATGGAGACACTGTTAAAAGCCTAAAAATGAAAGGTTTGATGCTTCCATTTCTTAATCATGAAAAGTCGGTGATATAATTAAATATTATTAAGATCTACACCTAAACGACTATTTTCTTCCCTACATCGCATAAATGTTATAACATTAGATGATGAGAGAGTATTAACTTGCATTAACACTTTCAGCAAAGCAGTTTTGAAATGGGTCAAGTATCGAACTCATTATCTTGCGATCTCAAGAGCACCCATTTTTTTCCATTTGTCTACCTCTACTTTACCAACGTACACTTCATTTTAGAAATATATGTCTTGTTAAGTTTTTCCTGCATAGTAATAACTTTAAAAAAATAATTAAAAAAAGTCCTTACTTTATTAATCGTTTTCCTTAATTACCGTTAAATTAATTTATTTTCCAGATTAAAATCTCATAGAGTCTGTATATATGAAACGCATCGATATTTATGATCGTTCATGTTTTCAATACTGTTTAAACTTATTATGACACCTTGAATAATATTTCCTCCTTGAAGTCCTTAAAAGTGTTTCGACAAGGTGGCGGTTTCATTTTACAAAAGCTATTTTCATCCCCATTTAAATGGGTTCACTTTCTAAGAAATTGCGAATGGTTTTTCTGAGAAGTTCAAACAAAAAGAATTAAGAAAAAAAAAACTAAAGTATAATGACTGATTTCACTTCCAGCAATAAAGATAAATTTTCTTCCTCTTCTTTTCTTCGTCGTGAAATGATGGGGAAAAGTAAAATAAAATAAATTATTTCTCATCTTTTCATTTCTAAAATCAAAATCAAGTTTCTTCTAATGGGTTCGTCTTATTTTTTATTCTTTCTTTTCAGATGAAGCTATATTTGGCGATTTTCCAAAAAGAATTCTTTATTAAAAAATGGCGCAGTCGTAAAATAAATATCTTCCCGATTTGAATTCAATGAGATTTATTATATTGGTTGAGGCTACCGACAAAAAAGCATAGTTTTAGGTTCGAGAGTAATTTTCTGGACTGTCTGATTGCGTCTTTTCAATTAAAATCAATTCCTTTGATACGTTCTTATTTTCTAATATTTCCTTCGATGTTGCAATTATTTATTTAACTGTATCTGTTTCTTCGTTACTCAGTTTTCAATTACGCTGGGCCTGGGTTTGGTTTTCTGCACAAGGTACTGATACTCTTAAGTATTTAACAAAGTAATAAAACGAATATTTCGTTATTACTTCCCATCTCATTGTCATTAAAGTGTGTAAATGCACAGAGAAATGTTCTTGGGGACCTAATCCAAAATTTTAATTAGAATTTAACTAATGGAAACATAACTGAAAATTAAAACTAATTTCAGTATTAGAAAGTTTCTTATGTTAAATATTAAACCTATGTTTATATTTAGAATTCATGAAGTCAGTGGTTCTCAACTATTTTTTTGTCACGCCATATTTTTAATGATTTCAAAATTTGGAGGCACACAAAGAAAAAGCTAAGTTTAAAATTTGTTTACTTATGTAAAATAATGTGTGATATGTAAAATAAGTAAGGTAAATAATGTAATATGTAAAATAAGTTATGATAATGATTTTTGATGCAAAATAAAATAATATACCACGTACTACAAAAACAACTGTACGTTTATTATTTCCCTTGTAGTAAAAAAAAAAAAAAAAAAAAAAAAAAAAACACATTATAGTATTTGCTACATACATTTCTAAAATTGTGTGGTCTAATATCTAGAATGATTTTCCATGATTAATCTCCTCAAAAAGCAAAATGCTTTGCAATAGTTTTGAATAATTAAATTGTGTACTTTGCGATTAGGAAGATAGTGCTTTCATATCAGCCTGTGGCAACACTACTCAATATAAAAGTGGTGAAAATGCGCTTTAGATCCCCTACTCTGCCAACTTGGCGAAAGTGTGCAGTGGGTCCTATACTTGGCGGGTTTTCAAAAACGCTGTTGCTATGGCGATAATGGAATACGATTTTTAACTAATCAGCAACCAATGAAAATGACCGATTTTTCAAACTGAAACTAATTAACGACCAATGAAAATGCTAAAAGAAAAAAACAAATTAATGAGCATGCGCGAAAAAACGCAAAGTATTTCCTACGGAGGCTGCCATAAAGAGCTCATTCGGTATAAAAACGTCCGGTTTACCACGCTTGGTGCATTTATCGCAGAGTTGGCAGAGTAGGGGACCTAAAGCGCAGATTAACGATAAAAGTTTTTTAGCCAGCAGTGGCAACATGTTGAAATAGAATACGCTCTCTACCTGAATGAGCAGTATTCTACTTGTTAGCGACATCTGTGATGTTTGAATGTTTTCATCTCTTATTCTCTTATGTTAATAAGTATGTTTTACAGCGTTTAAATAATTCATTTTAAATAATATACACGCAACCTCAAACCTAAATATAGTAGACTTACGTTTATCCGAGTTTCGATTATCTGTAATTTCCAGTAACTGTATGTCACTTTTCCAACACTAATATGAGAAAAGAGAGATTATATATATTGAGAACAGCTTATGTTGTTTCACAAATATTGTGCGATTTTCAAGTTATTTTTTGTTTTTGGTTATTATAACAATGGTATAATGTTATTGTGCGTTTTAGTATAATTTTAAACTACGAAATTAAAAAGTTAACTAGTTATTAAAACGGCATTACTAACAACGTCACCATTATAAGTTAAATGCTTTATACAAATGATGGATATTAATGGGTGAAATTCTACTACCAGCTGCAAATTCGGCATGATCTTTAAATTTGTCGTCAACCACTGTAATTTTTTCTGACCCAAATTCAACAGCCTAAATTGCTTTCTATCATTTAATTTTAAAAACAATGATTAAACAAATTTTCTAATAAAATTATAAAAAAAAGTAGGATAGTATTTTATACTAAATAATATTTTAAGATGACCTATATACTGGATGGTGATTCTCAGTTTCTTACCAGTTTGGCCACATATTGTTACGCCAATTTATATAATTATTTAATTAGACAATTCTTTAGGGTGTCCCTTTAAACTTTAAAATAACTTCACAAAATTTAAATATAAGGAACGTTTTATAAGATTTACACAAAAGGTTATTGATGCGCTATCAAATTCCGCGCATCAAAAATCGCGAAACTCAACATAGGAAAAAATACTTTCTGGGCAGAAAACCTACTGTATTGGCTCATTTGGCATTCGCACTAGGTAGCAAAATTTTGCGTACTCAATATTTTTTTACTATCATTTTAATTATTTAGATAAATAAGGGGTGAAAATGTGCTTTAAGTCCCCTACTTTGCCAACTTGGCAAAAGTGTGCTGTGTGTCCCGTACTTGGTGGGTTTTCAAAAGAGCTGTTGCCATGGCGATAATGGAATACGATTTTTAACGATTTTCAAGAGCAATTAGCAACCAATGAAAATGACCAATATTTCAAACTGAAACTAATTAACGACCAATGAAAATGCTAAAAGAAAAAAACCGATTAATGAGCATGCGCGAAAAAGTGCTTCAAATTATTTCCTCCGGAGGTTGCCATAAAGAGCTAATTAGGGATAAAAACGTCCGGTTTACCACACTTGGTGCATTTATCGCCAAGTTGGCAGAGTAGGGGACCTAAAGCATAGATTAACGAAATAAGGATTACTCAACATAAAACTAGGAAGAAAAAGAACACAAAATTTGTTTTAACATGCAAGACAGCAAAATTAAAGATATTGCCACTTTAAACAAAATGAACTTGAAAGAGAAACTAAAAAGAAATAATACGTTTAGAACAAAAAATAACAATTTTTCAAAAACGCTACAGGGGATGCTCATCAACATTAAAACCTATATTTTACTTTATTTTTTTATAATCATGTTTTCCGAATCATATTTTTAGTTTAACACGTGCGCTATTAATTTTCCCTATTATCCTTCCGTTGCTGTGGTGTGCAAGTGGGTTAGGCAAGAGAGCGCCTTCTTAAATTTAGATTTAACGATTTCAGTAAAAATTTGAAACAAGTTGGCTTTTTAAAGTAACCTTACATTCGGCAGAGTGTGGGTATCAACCAAAAACAAAAACTTAAATTAAACAAATATAAACAAACTAAAATGAATTAAAGTTTATAATAAAATTATATGTTTTTATGTTAAATCTTAGGCACTTTCTCGTTACAAGACATAAATAATAACCCCTAATTTACAATAGTTTCTGCACGCACATTTATATCTCCAATTTCTTTAAAATATCAGGTAAGAAATTAAAAGTTTTTTTGATATTTTACATGTTTGGATCCTATTTGGATGCACCTCATCGCAAAGAGCGATATTACCGAGATTATTCTAGTAAGAACTATCATGATAAAACTATATTTCAAAGTGCCCCCTTGGCGACTTTTGGTTGGCGCCATTCCTATTTGCGTTAAACACGTTTGCTTATGGTGGCAAACATATGAAATATGTTTGCGCCATACAAAACGTAATGGAATTTCAATAAAGACAATATAAGTAAACTTAATAAATCAAATAAAAAAGCAATATAATGCATAAAATAACTTGGCGAGAATCAAGGGGGCACCCTCAAGTATAGGCTAACTTCTATCATTTTTTCAATTTTCAATAATGCTTGAAGTGAGACTCTAGTTTAAAAATAAAATGGTGAAAATGCTCTTTAGGTCCCCTACTTGGCGAGTTTTCAAAATCACACATGCCATGGCAAAATTCTACCACTATTTCAAAGTGAAACTTAATTAGCGACCAATGAAAAGGCTAAAACAATAAACGATAAACCAATCAGAGTCAAGACTGGATCTAAACCAATCAGAACCCGATTCGGTATTGCCCAGCTTGGCGATCAATCGTGATCAAAACTTGGCGAGAATCAAAGGGGCACCCTAAAGTATGGTCTAACCAGTCATTTTTTATTGATGTTTAGATTAAAAATTTTTGGTTAGACTATACTTTAGGGTACCCCTTTGATTCTCGCCGTTGTAATCGCGATTGATCGCCAGGCTGGGCAAAACACAATCATATTTTGATTGAAACAGAGATTTGATTGTTCTGTACCAACAAAAATCACCAATAAAAATGATAGCCAAACAAAATTCGCCATGTTTGCCAAGGGGGCACCCTAAAGTATAGTTTTACCAAATTTTTTACATTGCGTATAGGATATATTATACATTTTAACCTTTCGCACTGCGCACGTTTTGTGTTTATCTCATCTTAATACTTTTATCGCCATATTTTCTTGCATTAGCCAAGCTGTGGGCCGAAATAGAATTTTACTATTTTAATTTGTAATTTCAGATTTATTTCAAAGAATTAACATTTCATGATTGCATGTTGTAAACATATATGTTTAGTAAGACTGTATAATTTTTCTGGTGCATTTTTTGTCTATTTAAAAAGTGACGAAAAGTACGCGTTGTTATGTAATTATGTCTGGTAAAAGGGAGCATTATGATCAAAGTGGTTTTTTCTCCGTCCAGTTGATAATGACCTATGTATAGGATAAATGTATAAAAATTTGGTCTGCGACCCTAATGTGAATTGATTCTCTCTGATCAATGAAAGAAATCACAATATTTTCAAATCATTAACTCTAACGATATAAAAAAATAAACATCAAGAATCGATTACATTCTCATAAAATTCTCATATATAAAACAAAATTACCAAAAATGGTCTACAAAAAAATGAATTAAGAAAAATTTTATAATGTAATTAGGTAAAAATAACTAACGAACACACAAGATTTTCCAAGTAGATTCTCTTAATTAAAGCTATTGTTATAATAACATAAATTTAAGAAATTATTCATATAATGAACTTTATATTTTTCAAATAAATTATCTTAATTAGAATTATTTTTAATTACATGTGTTTAAATATGATATTTTTAAATAGAATTTAATTACTAAAACTCAAAAATATTTTCCAGCTTGGTTGGTATTAGCTGGACAAGATCGTCTCCCCAAATTCTCCCAACCTAGCTGGGTAATGGCTCTCCATCGATTCACTTCTACAGCTTTTAAGTCCCTTTCCACCCCATCCAGCCCTTCCTCTTCGCAGTTTATCCTTCTATGTTGGAAAACGTCAACCTTTTTGTGAGAAAGGTGTCTTCATATCGAAATATATGTCTTGTCACCCAACGCGATATGCTTTTACAACCTTTAAAATGTTACGTTTTATATATTTCATGGTTATAAGCTATTCTCCAAATATCGTCGTTTCATTTGTTCGAAAATATTCCTTTCTTTTAAAAATCAATAAAAGTTCTTGTTTAGAGCTCAGCATTCATTCCTATACGGGATAACATTTTCAAGGTTACATACAATTCATAATTATTATTATTATTTTTTTTAATTCATTTGAATTATCTTCCCAGAATTGTAATAAAAAACACACACACAATTTTAACACCTGTTAAAGTAAAATGGAATTCTGTTGAATATCCTTAATATTCTCTATCTTTCTAAAGCTACAAAAAATTAGAAAAAATAGCAAAAATCTAGCAAACTATCCACTAAATTAAAAAAATTGTGCCGAAAACATTATACGACATCTGTGCCAAAAGTTTTTATTTCTAAAATTATGTGTTATTGATTCGCTTGCAGCTAAAAGAATCTGATGAGATTGCCAATGTGTATACAACCTTACTTCAGACAGTTTGTATCGAAACTGTAGCCCAGAGAAAGTGTTGTTGAAGAAGAGTGACATTCATATTTCAATGCCTTCGAGCCGTTAGCATAAAATAAATGCTTTCATTGGCGCTGAACTGTGTGTGAAATTCCAGTGGTTTCTGTTACTTCGGATTGTATTTGGTCTTCCTTTAACTGTCCAACAACTCGCCAAGCTTCTGCTGATTCAGTTACGGCCGTATTCACCAACCAGAGTTAAACGAGGTTTCAGGGTAAAGGGCGAGTTAAGTCATGAAACGTTATTCACCACGACAAAAACAGCGATTAACTCGTCTATATGGATCCCTCGAATAACCCTACGATTTCGGAGTGTTAACTCCGAGTCAACAAACAATGGCGGACTTAAGCGATATGTCTGTTGTGCAATATTGCTAGTCAATCAGAAGCTGTTTAACGTGTCGTGTTAGGTTAACTCCAAAGTTGTTTTACAGGGAATTTCCCCGCTTCGTGAATAAGAATTGGCGAGTCTTGCTAGAGTTGAGTTATATTTGAGATAGGCTACACTCAAGTAAACCCGTGTTTGGTGAATACGGTCGTTAAAGATGGTCATATATTTAAAACTCTCATGATTTTATATTGCAATTACTGATAATAACCATTCTTATTTTTCATTAATTATACTTTATATAGTCATTATATTTGATATCGAAACTCTTTTGAATAATAAACATTGGATTGGATGGAATACAAAAATGTAAACAAACAAATCGTCGCAAGTATTACCCAAGATGCCTTATCAAACTAGCAGCCAATCAGAATCTTTCTTACATATACTGCCGGGGTAACACTAGAGTAGCTTAACTAGCTCTTTACCTTAGTTTGTGAATAAAAATACGCGAGTCAAGCGAGAGTTTAGTTAACTCCGAGTTACACAACTTTCAAGTTATCCCATGTTTGGTGAATACGGCCGTTAAAATACTTCGTTGAGACATCGCCCAAATCGAAAGAAGTTTAATGAACGTCGATCATTCTTTACTGTTTTGCATTACATTAAGTTGAAAAACAAATCTCTTTCGCGGCCGCTAAGGCGTCGTCTTCGACATCAAACTAAAAATTTGCATCCTGCCAAGTTTGGAAATGAAACTTGTAGGGAATAGGTAAAAGAAAATATCTCATTTGACTTTCTTTTTCCATTTTACGCCAAAATTTTTGCTAATACCGATATTTTATAAAATGAAAATAAACAAATGATATACATTGATATATAAATTACTTTACAAACAGTATAATCGATTTGGCACGATTTGGATTATTATAAATTCGTTTATGTAATTTTATTGCTTCTCTAGCGAACTCGGATTTTCAACTGACATAGAATAAATAATCTAGAGTCTTAAATAATCTAGAAACGAATTTTTACTTTTATTTTGACTAAATTAATGTATTTTTTCACGAAACACTTTCAAGCATTTTATTTGAATAATGCTCAAATTTTTGAAATAATTTCGAACATTATTGAAATAGTAGTTATTATCATCAAAAATGTTCAAAATGATCGAATAAACTCTTCTAATTTTTTCATTTCTTTTTAGTAATTCAAAAAACTTATTAGCACGCATATGAGCGAAAATATTTTCTAATATTATTGTTCTCAATAATTTTATTTCTTCTAATATTTCCTTTTGATTGTTACATGGTTTTTTTTTTTTTTTTTTTTTTTTTTCCTTTTAAATTATGAAGTGGTTGTTTGTTTCGTTTAGATGTAGCTTCATGTCTGCATTTTCAAAATTAGAGAATATTTCTCGGTTTCTGATAATTTTCAATATTTTATTCCAAAAAAATCAATTCATTAAATCTAAAAATATGAAGTATGACAAATTATAGAAACAAAATATATTAATCTTCAGCTTTTTCATTACTGGAATGATGGTAGTAAGATCAATTTAAAGATAATTTTTCAAACCAAAAAATAATATGAAATACAAGTTTTAATGATATTTTGAGGAAGGAAACACGCAAATCAAATTACAGATTTCTAACGAACAGCAAATAAAAATCTGAGTAAAATTCTATTTCGGCCAACCATTTGGTGGCAACAGAAAAAAAATGGCAAAATACTATTAATGTAAGGGTAAATACAAAACATGGACATAATGAAAGAAAAAATGTACCAATGCTTAATCCTTCATTTAAACGTTGACACAAACATATTTATTTTTAAAACGTATAGAGAGGAGCACTTTAGAAATTATTAAAAAAAACTAAAAAAAATGATAAGTTTTATTAGAATCTTCTCAAGATTATATTCCTGGTGACAGATTGTATCCCTTCTTCTTGTGATGGAATGGTTAAAAATGGATCCAGCCAAAACCTTTAATAATTAATTAATTTAAAATAAACCGAAACGTACTTTAAATTATACTATCCAAGCGGAATTTAATGATTTATAATTAGAATACATAATTATTCAAATATATGGAAAGGAAACCAAAGAAAAATAAAGAGAAGTCTTGAGGAAAAATAAGAAGGGATACATGAAAATAATGAGAAGGAAAAATGCAACGCATGAGGCCGAAGTAGTCTTGTTGTTTAGGGTGTCTTTCTCATTACTGGATGAGAGAGAGAGTTTGAATTCCAACCCAACCAAAGATCTATCGGGTTCAATAATGATAGCTAGAGTGCGTAAGTCCTCGGGATCACAGTGTCTTTCTTGTGAAATAATACCTCTAGGGGTGGGAAGCCAAGATTAAGGTTCTGCTTGATCCTTGTTTCTAAATTAAGAGAAACCACTCTTGGGGACATGGTGGTAAGCTCACTGGGTGCCCCATTTAATAAACACCGCTGACCAGCCCCTGATACTACTTATTCAAATGACAAATTTTCTAAGCGATGAGTGTGAGAAATTTTTTGAATTCACTTTTAAACTTTTGAGTTAGAATGAAATATGTATGAAAAAACATAATTTTTAAAAGTTATTTAAGAATTTCCTCAAGAGAAAGTTCCAAAAGATCATCACTTGTAGGGGGGAAAAAACCCTCAAAAAATTTTTAAATCCCACAGAAGTGTGATCTCAATATTAAACTGAGTTATATTGTGAGCTATATCTGACGTGTGTTGTGATATATTATTTAAGGAAAATGCATAAAGGTTTATTTGTCACTCAATGGACATTTTTTGCACGCGAAGTTTAACAACTGCTGCATCAAATCATCGAAGCGTTTGTTGATAGTGTTACGAATGATACCGCAACACCATCACTACAGGCACAGCGCAAGAGCCCCTATGCAACCACGAAAGATTATGCTTTGTGTCTGGGGGACAAGTCGTTAAGTTGTTCACTATAAGCTGCTACCAACGGGCCAAACGGTCACTGTGGACCTACACTCACAGCAATTGGAAAGTGCGCAACAGCCATTGCAACAGAAGGAGCCAATGCTGATTAATAGCAAGAATGTTCTGTTCTTGGCCGATAATGCATGACCGCATGTCTCACGGGGGGTCAAGAATACCGTACAGCGAAATGGTTAAGAGACTTTGTATCATTCTCCTTACTCATCTGACCTTGCACCATCAGATTACCATCTCTTCTATTTCCTGGACAATCATCTTCGTAGAAAATCCTTCAACAATGAAACAGACTTGCGTCAAGCACTCATGAACTTCTTCGCATCTCAAACCTCCGAATTTTACCGTATGGGGATTGTGCAACTGGGGACACGTTGGCTGAAAGCGTTGGATGCCGAGGGTGATTACCTCGAGGACTAACAATAGGCTACATTTTCTGTAGGTAATGTTCTTTTGGGTCATTAAATAAGGCAAGGTCTTTCGTGTTAGCCTTGTATTTTTAAGAAAAGAGACCGAACTCGGAGAAACAGTGGTGTACTTGATTAAAACGTTTTGTTATTTCTTTAAAAGTTTAAAATTTATAAAAGTTGTCATTAAGCATCAGACCCTTAGCTGTCACTCGACAATAACCGCAATTAATTTGAAAACTTTGCAACGGTATGAAATTCAGTGTACAGAAATAATTGTGTTTTCATTGTGAAAAAGGTGGCTTAAGAGTTCTATGACACAATGGAAATTAGCAGAAGAATCACAAGGTCTTCTCATATATTACAGAATCGCCGAGAAATGGACGTCCACGGCTATTTACTGGAGAACGAAATGACTATCACGCCTGTCAGAGAAAACGATGACGAAGTTATCTACCTCTACAGTACCAATCCTAGAGAGAGGGTGGTGGAAGTGATTGATATGACGGAAAACGAAGTGAGTACATTTGATACAGAGCTCATGATTTTTAAAATATTAAATTATAAATTTTAAAAATAATGCAGTTTTAAATTGTTATTAGTGAATATACAGCTCTTCAGTTGCTATCCACAGACTCAAAGTGCTCAATAATAGAATCAAAATGTCTTATAGTATTTTCGTTAAAAAAGAAAATTCACCCGAAGAGTTTTCAAAAACTTTTATCTTGATAGTCAGTTAAACTGGAGAAAATTGGAATTGATAAAAAATGCGTTTAAAATATTTAGAAACATAGAGTCCATGGCTTGCTAGTAAATGCTGATTTGTGTAACTACATTCACTTTGAGAAGTAGAGCTGGTAGCCTCTTTGGCCTTCAGTATAATAGCTTGTCGGTTCGATTCCCACCACTAGTATTAATATCTGCAGCCTTTCGGAATCCTAGTCAAACGGAAGGTAGATGTATAAAGAAACAAAAATCTCGCTTTTAGAATGATCCTCGTATTTAGATAATTCCTCTGGCTTAGGCGAAGCTGTCAAACGAATGTTTGTGCTCAGAACTTCAGTTCAATAGCTCGTGTGTTCAATCCCCAACACCGATTTTAAATCGGAAACAACTTTAAGTTGAAGGTTCTGCTCAAGTTAGTTCTCGAGTGATCCTTAAGCAAAAAAACACTGGATACGTAAGTTTGTTAAGCACTTGGATCCATGGATCCCGATCATGTCATCAATTGTAAAAAAATGACATTACAGTGACAAACTGAAGATGTTAGAACGAAAGATAACAAAAATTGCAATTTCAGTGTATAATATTAGTATGTGTACCAAAGCAGTACCAAATGTTTTAAAATGCAGTTTTTTAAAGTCTGCATTTTATTTTTGGGTATTTATTGGTTGATAACAAAAATATGATCAGCCGATAGTATTTAAAAAATAAAACTATTTCTAATCTATCAATAATACAGTTATAACTAATATGCGTTAAAATAGAGCTAATTTTATTGATTCCGATTTGACAATAACTGCAGAATAAGTTTAATTTACAATTTTAAAATAAAAAGTATAAATTTATTTTTACTAACAATACTTCCTTCATACGATTAAGTATTCTATTTAGTATTTTTAATGGATAAAGTATACTTAATTTCTAAGGTAATCGGATGTAAATTTTTATTTCATGGATTATTGACTAATGACTTTTTCGTGAAATCAATAAGGACAAATAATTTTAAGTTCGCATACTAAATAAAAACTAAAATCTTGAATTTTCTTGCAATCATGTTATGAAAATATTAAGTTTAAATTTCTCTTGTAATAATTAAATGATAATGAAATACATTGCAAAAATGTTAATACTTAAAAGACAAAAATAAAAAAACTTTAAATGATATGTTATGTTCAAGATTTTGATGTGTTGAAAAAAGGTTTTATATGCAGCTCAGTGCCTCGTGAAATTAATGTTGAGCGGTTTTTAAAACCAATTTTAATCATAAGCGAAACAAATTTTTACTAAGTTTTATATCTACAAATGGACCGAGTTGGTAGGTAAATGGTTAGTGCTTTGTTCTTTAATTCTATAGTCAGTGGGTTTTATTCCCTCCTCGAACATGATATTAGCACAGAGATACACAAATTTTACAATTAAATGCCTCTTCGAATATACAGAAAGTATGGTTAGCAGTTTTTATTATTTATTGCTTGAGTGTAAATGCAGCTGACAGAAGGCACATAAGCGCCGTTGTTCAACATCGAACATGAAACCTTTCGCTCGATAGCACCTTACAACTCATGAACCTTATATATTGATTTTTATTCTAATTTCATTACAAGCTAGTGTCATTGCTCGTTTCAAATTAATTTTTATTTTAGAGAAGTTTATATGATTTTGAAGCGACTGTGATTTATTATATTTGCAAGCTTAATATAATTCGACGATAGTGGACAGACTATCTAAATTTTTGATAGATTGTCGCATTCGCGTGTCCTAACTTAAGGAACTCTGTTGACTGCTAAGCATTCCCCGACCGAGCTGGCAACGAAATTGTTTGTCCTCTTGACTTCGGATCAACAGCTCGTGGGTTTGATTATTCCTCAAGCTTGGGTGTTTGCACTTTAAACTGGAGGTCCCAGTCGTCTAATGAACTCTGGCGTCCATTGAGTGACAGACAAACTAGACCAAAGTAACCACCTGGACAAGTGTACAAGTTAGCTGGCAGCAGAAACGTTAGCGCTCAAGCCTTACGTATAACAGTTCGTGGGTTCGATTCCATTCCGAATTTGAATGTTTTTGTCGTGTTTTGTTATCCACTTAGTTGTGGCTACCAGTTGATTTAAATCCCGTGTGCAGTGTAACGAACTAAACAGTAAGAACTTAGCTCCTTATTTGACAATAGTTAGATTCTAAATTTTCAAAGAGTGACAATTGGTAGCCGAATGGTTAGTACTTTTGCCTTCGGTTCAACAGTTTACAGCGGTTCGAAAACCACTTTAAGCCGGTCCAACTAACCCACGTGTGCAAAAAATAAAATTTGAGTGATTAACAAAAAAAAAAAAAAATGAATGACACTGCAGCGGAAAATTGAAACTAAACCCAATTCATTGCTCCAGTGTCATGTAAATCTGGGAAATTAAATAACAAATAACTTCGGTTTTCAAAGAAATGTCAGAATAAATACTTGATTTCATTGATTTTGAAATAAAGGCGCTACAATTTTCGTTTCAATACTCGCCGTATTTAATGACAGCCGATCTGGTGGCAGAATAGTTAGCACTCTTGTCTTCTCTTCAACAGTTCGTGGGATCGAATTTCACTTTTGGTTTAAATCTTTGTAGTCACTCGGAACCCACTTTAAGCGGTACTTCCGATCGAATTAGTCTTCCAGTGCAAAAAATGACTGCTGAGCAAAGCAAGGAAAACATTCGATTAGACATTTATGAGAGTCTTTCCAACAATATAGATTTGTTTTCGGTTTAAGAGTTTGTTGGTTTGAAGCTCACGTTGAGCATGGTTGTTTCGAATTCACTTTAAACTGTACGTCCCGGTCTAGTCAGCCCTCGTGTGAAAAAAATTATTATTGAACGATAAGCAAAGAAATGATGTAGATAGTAAAAGCTATTTGCTATTAACTATCACCAGTTGGTAAACTATAGCTAGCATTGAACTTGAGACAATCCATTCAGCTGACCACGATCCTCTCGATGGGTCACGATGGCATTTTCAGTGCATATTTCTCAGAGCTGGGTTCCAATTGGTTAAATGTTTTTCACTTCAATAGTTCATGAGTTTGGTTCCCAACTGAGCATAATTATAGTTATTCGGGGTCTACTACTTTAAATTACTTAAATTGTAGTACTAGGTGTAGTTAGACTTCGTGTTAAATAAAGCAAACTTTAAACGACAAATAAATCAAACTTAACTAATTCATTTTTCATTTGAAACGTTTTTAAATTTTTCAGCATTATAGACGATAATCCATTAAAAATAATTATTGGTAATGGAGTATAAGATTCAATATGAAAATAATTTTACTTCGCTGTTCACAATCCTCATTGCCAAACGCTGAATTACCATATATTCGAAATAACGCGATTAATAATTGATGATTCGCCCATTTTCCGAACTATGCACTGAATAATTCAGTTTGTATACCCCTTTACAACAACTGTGTTTTAAAGAATTACACACTTTTGGAAACACGGTGACGCCCTGATTAATATTTAGAGCCCTACTCATTGCTCCTATTGGATAAGAGAGTCCTTGGGTAGACCAATCATAACGAGCCTCTCCGCGGTTGATGAAAGGGAATCGCCTTCATCTAAACTATTTTGTTCTGTGTCTTTCAACTGAATAGCTTTCTCCAGCACGCATTATGTGAAAGCATTCAAAAGGAGAAATGCACCAATTCATTTGTTGCAGAGATCATTCGGAACGCTCGCCCCATCTGGCGGATGGAATTTCGCCAGCATAAGTAAATAATGATGCAGTTTACTATTTTCAATGTCTCATGCCCAAAGTGAGGAGGCTGTGATTTATGTTATCCAATTCGTGTGTACAAAGGATGATTTGAAGCCTAGTGCTCTTATAATGTCCTTCAGAATAGAAGGCGACGATTTCAGATCAATGTTTTCAAGGCATGACATATAAAATAAACCTTTCATAAATTTCAACAAATTGAAGTAATACGAATTTAACAAGATTTTGAATATATATTTTGAAATTGATTTGTAATGCAAAAATATATTTGGTGACTGCATTTAAAATTTGAAATCGCTTGATATACGTCCACGTATTCAATTAATGACAGGAGCTCATATACACCGCGGCAAATACTCGAGCATAGGCGCCCTGATTCGAAGAGTTCAGGTTGGATACCAGCCACTTTTGAACGATGGGAGAACAGTGTTGGGTAGGACTGGCTTTGCGACATGTGAATACGGTTGCCTACTTAAGAAAAGACCTTGTTGGTAGTAAATACAACATGGATTTCAAATCTTATAATAATTGTGCTACGCAATGATGAATTTGTTTTTCAGAGCAATTTCAATCGAAATTGTGTAGTAGTGTATTTAGTAATTATTTCAGAGTTATACTGCATTTTAAAAATAATATTTTTTGTAACAATATATTTTCGTTTGGTACCGTAGCCTAAAGTATGTAGCCATCGTACTGGTGTCTGTAAGATTACTGATTCGAAACCTGAGCAAATGGAAAATACCCAGGTTCACAAATCATGAAAGGACTCATAAAATTTATAGAGGTAGCAATGTCTTTCAAGTGAACCAACAGAAATAGAATAGTGCGAGGGGTAGGCTAAATCTTCTTTCCAGCCTTTATTTTACCAAGATAAACTTTCGAAATTGTGATGACCTTTAAGCAAGGGGCCATCAATTCCGCCTCTCTATAGTGCCGAAAAGTTTAAATGTACCATAAAAATCCAAATATTAAACAATATATATATATATATATATATATATATATATATGAGCTTAACCATGATTTGGTACGACAGTACTCTTCTAAGGGAAAAATACCAGATTTAGTCCTAGTCATTTTTGAATAACAGGTGACGGATGTTGTTCTTTCGTATTTTCCCCGCACAGTTCCCGTGGTGGGTGCTTGGGAGTTTCCATCCCTTGAGACATGTGGGTACGGCCTAATACCTATGCGAGGTCCTCCCGGAAAGCAAATTACGAGGTGGATATTTAGATGCCTAAGAACGATTTTCCGCCATTAGGCTGTCCACTGCGTGGGGTCAAAATATATATTTGAGATAAATCCTAGTATTCGGTACGTGTGCCAAATAAGCCAAAGTGTATAGATTATTGCAGCCGAATGGGGTTTTTCCTATGGTTCCGACTTGCTCGTTTATTATCTGTGATTTTGTGACATGGTGAATTTCAGTGTTATAAGAAATGAATTGGAGTTTCAAATGTCATGCTGAAGCCGTACCAGTTATAGGATTTTATCCATATTTATTTGAGCTTTTTTTTAAGTATTTTTCTAATAAGTCATTTTCCGATGAAAGTAAGTTTTGTTGAGGGAATCTCATTACAAGGATTCATTAGAAATTATATAAATGAATTTTTGTTCAGTTTGTCTACTAAATTTTTGTTTGGGGGCTCAACAAAGAACAGCTCTTTAGAATGGAATGGAATTCATATCAGAATGCATTATATTAAAATAAAAGCTATGTTTCATTACAAAAAGTTTGAGTGGAGCTTTTGCATCCAATTAAAACCACTTTGAATGGCTAATATAGAACTGTTTGTAATGTTACTTATGTTGCGGTGTAATCAATTTAAGCGATGTAAGATACCTCTCCGGAACTCTTCTCGCTTCACGAAAGACGAGTGCGGCCGAGCTGGCACCACAGTATTTAGCGCTCTTGCCTTCGGATCAACAGTTCACGGGCTCAAATTCCATCTCGGATGTCAATGTAAGTAATAATTCGGAATCTACTTGAAACCGTAGATCCCCGTTCAAGTTTATGAGTCCAAAAAATGATTGTTAAACGACAAATTAAAGCAAACCAATAAGAATGTGGTTCTTCATTTAAAATTATCATCTCTGCGTGACTTCTGGGAGAAAATAAAAAAGTACTTACGACATTGAATACCTCCTTTTTCTACTGTTGCAGAGAACGGTTTTTCTTTCTTTCTTTTTTATTTTATTTTATTTTTTTTCCCATTTAAACAATATTTACTAATTTATATTACAATTTTTGAAAAAAGTTTGGTTTTTTTCTTTCTATAAGGAATGTGATTTTCTCCTTTCCCAATAGGTCACCATCTGGAAGTACATTATAACGCTGATGAAGTTTTCTTCTTCAAGCATTCAATACCACATTCGATTTGTTTTTAACTGATCTTTGTCGTAACATCTTATTTTATAATGCAAAACAGCGAAGTAAATAGCGAATATTGTCATTTTTCCATCGAAAACTTTGGGCATATTTATAATTGGAAGTTATAGTCAGTATCAATTATAATAACGAAATTTTTGTCAACACTGCATTCTTACACTTACATTTAGTAGGGTTTTTTACTGGTTTTTGATAGATTTAAATAATAATATTATAAAGTTTAATGAGATTTTATAAAGTTGATAAATTTAAACTAAAAGGTTGTTATGATAAATTGCAATAATGAGGAAAATCAACAGAATTTAGCTATAAATAATTTTTCCAATTATTCCTCACAGTTCTATTATTCAAAATGTAGCATCATCACGTATAAAAACTACTTTGCTCAATAAAACTTAATCACTCCTTGATTACTATCTCGAGATCCAAGATTCTCTCAGAAATTCATAGGTTCGATTCCCACATCAAGTTTGTTTGCTGTTATTCAAAATTTTAATTTTTTAATAGATTTCGTTTGACTCGTATTGAACTGATAGTTCGGCAATGAGCATTCTAGAGTATAATTCAGTGATTCCTCGGTTCGATTCCTAACTAGGGTAGTTAATGTTTACAGTGGTTCGAAATCTGTTTTAAGCCACAGATACTGCTCGAATGAATTACAGTAATAGGTACAAAGTGACCAAAGAACTATAAATTAAATCCTTTTCTCTTTTTTTTTCTTTGATATATAATCTTTTGAATTGATTTTTGTTTATTGAATATGTTGACTATTATACATTAATAATTTATGTTAGAAATTAAAGTAAGATTTCGTATCGAACATGCGCTTAGTTAGTAGAAATACATAACATTCATTCATTCATTCATTAATTTCCATAGACATCTACCGTATTCCAATTTTTACGTCAGTGGATTTCGAAAAGCATAATCGCATGCTTCGCCTTAGATTCCATTAAGAAATGCATTCTTGGCGGTAGACATTCCCACTGAGTCGCCTTTTCTGTAAGATTGTCGCCAATGCTGATTTGTGCCGGCGCCCATCACCTGCTGCTTGTAAAGCACACCCCCTCCAGTGCTTGCAGAAGAAAAAGCGGTCCCGATTGGCTTCCGTTTAACAGCCTAGTCGCTAATCGATAAACAAGGCCGTGTAAACTGATCGATAAAATCATCAGGAAATCGAAGTGCGCCAACAAGGGGGAAAAGGACGGCGTTTGATTAAAAGAGGCATAATTAATAAGACTTCCCTAACATGTCGCCAATTAATTTTCCGTTCGCATTTGGCGACGGTGAGCGAAATTGAGCATTGTTCGGTCTTTAATTTATTCCATGTGATTTTTCGCCTCCATTACCTTCAAGGATGAAGTGATTTTAAAGCCAGAGAGAATTGAAAGTTAATTCATTCATTTTCTTAAAATCATGTTGGCTTGTGTACCAGAGAAAGAACTTTATATTTAAAAATTAGTAAATGTAAGCCATTGATTGCAGGAGAAATCGTGTACACCGGTTTCAAGGAAAAATTTTAATTTGGGGGAAAAAACCCCACTTTTTAGCAACTTTGTTTTTTACTAGGAAATATGAAGTCTTATGTGAAGCTTAAAGTAAATCGAATGGAGGTGTTGAACGCTTAAAAAGTTTCTTTACTTGTGAAGTTATTAAGTGGTGAAATTGCGACTCTCTTTTATAGAAATTTTAATACATTTTTCATAGAGGCAGAGTATTGGGGAAAGCGTAAACACATACGCTTTTACATACAAAAACAATACTTTTCAAAAATTAAAAAAAAAAACAAAATAACTACTCCATGTGGAAGGTAGAAAAATCAAAACAAATACCACTCTTTTTCTTCCTTTTAGCAGATACGCACAGATGACAATTTTGAAGGGACGAAAAGAACAACAAACTTCTTTTTTGAAGCGGCCGACTTAGCAGCTGAATGGTTAAGGCCTTCAATTCAACAGTTGATGGGTTTGAATCCTACTTTGGACATGGATATTTGTAGTGGTTCGGAATCCCCTTTTAACTGTAATCTCGGTCTAATGAATTCCCGTGGGCCAAAGTTCATCGTTGAACGACAGAAAAAATCAAATTTTCTTGAAGCGGGTCACGTGACCTAGATTAATTACTTCAAGGCAAAAGTAATTTCCGTTCAACTTATCTCAGTGTCTTAATTACAAAGGTTTTCATCCTAACATGGCAATGAAACATAGTTTTTAATTTTTGTTAGTTTCCTTAACTTGATGTGTTTCTTCAGTGCAGCCGTTTCCGGACAAAATTTTGGGGTCCAAAATCAGAATAAACATCTTATTTATATAGATTATTTTGAGTTATGCCATAGAAGTGAAAGTTTGTACCATCATTAAAATTAAAATTTCGTACAATTGTTAATTTTATTTAATGACAATATAGTTTTAAAGAGACCATTTTAGCGTGATGCATTTCAAATTCTTAACATTAAATTATCTAACTTATTTTTTTGTTCTCAGATTTCCATTTAAAAAAAAAAAACCTTCGTAGTATGTTCCAATTAAATTCGTAAGTAACATGACGAAATATTAATGCCCAATCAAAGCTTCGGTTGCAGTTAAGGAAAGTCTCTTTAGCCCCATCAATTTTTGCATCTTTCCGACTGGAGAGTTAAACACCTAATAGGGGAAAAGAATCTGTTGAATTATAATATTTTTTATAACCAGTAAAGTTTGTTTAAATCAATGAAAAGTACGCTGTAAAAGAAAACTATACAGTTAAGTACTCGATGTCATTTACAGTTGAAAACTCTTGACTGTATAAATAAGTATAATATATAAGTCTACATAACTGTGACCTTTCATAAAGTGAAATACTTGCCCCATGTGAAGAAATTTCAAGTGTTTACAGTATCTACATTTATAATTTTTTGCATCTTTGTGTGGATTCGGATTTTCCATATTAAGTAATATAAAAACTAAAAAAAGATCGTGAAAAAGATGTAAGAGTAGCATTATCATTTTTATGACCCAATATAAATGAAACCTTCGGTAAACATCAAGTTCTAATTTCTCCTCAAAAAAAAAAAAAAAAAATAAGTATCCATATTATTTATTACACTGTAATGAATCCCTTTATAAGTTTATTGTTTTCGTAGTAAGTATCATATTTTACTTTGCATTCAAAATTATTATTTTAAAATATTTTACACAGATAAGTTATAGGTACATAAACAATTTCTAAACTTATTTTCTGCCTGCTTCCAAATTAAAAAAAAAAAAAATAAAAAAAAAAAAACATTTAAATTGCCATTGCCAATTTAAACTAACCATAAAGTGGATGTTTTGTTTTGTCTATTTTATTTTACTTTTTCTTCTGTTCTAATCTCAAGATGCTAATGGCTCTAGTCAATGGAAGATGGCTTCTCAAACCGATGCTTTGGTCTTTGGAATCGTTTTATTAACAAAATGAACTTCAACAATATTTTTTAATTTCGATTCTTAATGAGTTTAAGTCACAGAGACGCACTCGATGTCATGTTTTTCGACCCTTGGAACGATCAATGTTTTACGCATAAAATGTTCTTCAAAGTCTTTTTTGAAATCAAATCGAACAAGTCATCAGGTGAAAAAGAGGCAATGTTGTCAAAACTATTCATCTATGGTTAAACGACTTGTGTCAATATGGACACTGCTGAAATTCATTGGAAATCACTTGAAACCATGGTTATATCTGTCTCTTAACAATCAATGCAACGCACAATAAAATCTATTGGAAATTTTTGTAAAAAGATTGGTAGCAGCTCATAGTGAACCACTTGATGACTAGTCCATCAGATACATAGCATAATATTTCGTGGGTGCATAAGTGGTTTTACGCTGTGCGGGGCAGGGTCCTGTGGTGATATCATTGTATCATTCACAGCACTCTTCCCAAACGCTTGACATATTTGGCGAATTAATGCTGATATCCCCCTTTGAAAAACCAAACGCTCCTTCGACACGTCCTTTTCTCTTTGTTACTTTAAGAGTCACGATGGATGCTTTTATAATGACTGATATTCGTACTCTCGACTGACTGGTGTCTCAACCACGTCATACATTGATTTGCATACGCATTCTCACATCTTTTTAATGACAATGCCGTTTTTGATTTACCATTAAAATGAAGTGAGAATAAGTTAATCACACCGTTAATCCTGTTCGTCGACACTGTTAATCCAGTTTCTTTGTTGCTTCGATTATTTTTTATCATCGAATAGAATCGATCTGAAAACATGAAGATTCTTTATCGACGATTTATCAGCTTTGTTACTGCAAATCCTTCATAAACTTTCATTCATTTTTTAGATGGAAAAATTTCCCTCCCTTTCTCTAACTTCCTTCAAAAACACTAAGTTGAATTTTCAAAGGAAATAATAAACTCTTTTACACGATAATAAAAATAAGTAAATCGAAAAATGTAAAAAATATAAAGATATTATATCTGAATACCAACAGTATGTACCACTACACAAATTGTGCATTTTTGTCTCATATAAAAACTCAAAGTAATTAAATTAATGAATATTTTAAAAAAAATCTATCAACATCCTGTGTCAGACACGAGAAGTTTAAAAAATGTATATGAACTTGAGTGGATGAATAAAAAGTGTTTTTGTAAATGAAAATAAGAACAAGATATGTAGAGGGAGAGAGTGAATTAATAGTAGGAATTAAACGGTTTATATATAATAATTTAACATACACAAGCAATAAAGATAAAAATTTATAGTATTTATTTATAAAATGGCTCTTTTTTATTTTTATTTATGTATTTATTTTTTTGTAAAGAATTTCTATATTTTCTTGATTTTGATTTTTTTTTTGTCAGCATCGCTTCGCATTTACAGCTAATATAGTTGTAGATAATTTCTTGTTCAATTTCGAATATCTTTTTTTTTTATCATCTGTGCGTAGACTCTTTCACGGAACATGGATTGAGCCCTATTTCACCTAAGACACCAGATGCGACTGACCACCTGACTTTTGGGGGGGGATTTGTAAAGGACTTTGAAGAAAAGTGTGAAGCATGGATTGACAAAAAAACGCAAACGGAATATTTAACAAACTTGTCCTTTGATATCAACCGACTGATTAGCTCTCTGGTTTTCGATTCAATAGCTGGTTGGTTCGACTTCTATGAATCCTCGGACAAGCGTATGAGGGGGACATGAATGTATAAGAAATCGTGTATGAGTGGTTCGGAACCCTTTTTAAAGTGTAGTTCCAACTATTTGTGTTCCCTATATATATATATACACACACACACACACAATGGTATAGATATATTGGCAAACGAACCAACTGAAACTTTCCTGTGCATGATGTGAATCCGACCACCATAATCTTATTCTCCTGTCAATCAGCCAACTGAATGGTTAATGATCAAGTTGTTATTTCAATAGTTCGTGAATTCGATTCCCACATCGAACTTCAATGATTCCAAATCCCTTTTAAATTTCATTTTTGTTGAGCGAATCACCAACAAATGATATTCTCCATGTGACGAAGGGCGCATGCGGGGCGTTTGATTGACAAGTGACACAAATCTTTTTGAACCTGTCTAACCACATTAATGGTATCAATTTAAATCTTTCTTTAATGTTTTAGTAATCGGGAAATAACAAAATGTGTCAAGCGCTCTAGAGAAACATTACAAGGAGATTTATTTTACCAACTAATTAATTCCAGTAATTTATATCACGAAAGTAAATAACGACATCAAGATTTATATTGTCTTTTGCATTAAATACAAACAATGTATGAATTGAGTTCACCCACATAAGTTCTCAAAGGATCAAAAATGTATATTAAGCGACCTGATGACATCAAACTATTTTGAGTAAATAAACTCTTCATAATATCCAAGGACGAATCGCAGTAATCCGGAAGGAAGTTACAAAAGGAATAACATTCGATTCTTGTTCTTAAATTACCCTTGTGAACAGTTACTTTCCTTCGAAAATCCTTTATTCAAATATTTTTCTCATTTACTTATGACTATTTCGAAGGTTTAATGAGGTCGTTTCCTGTTGCCATGGCAACCGGGATGTCTGAAGACCGCTGGAACAAAATGCATTGTACGCTGCAACTAAAGAGCTTTCTGCGAGATGAAAATTCAAATGCAGTGATGTTTGTTATTCGCTCTTTCATGCCGCATGAATTGAAATACATCGGCCACAATATCAAGAGAATAAATGTGAAATCTGAATACATTATTTCAAAATTGTTGGACACCAATGCCTATGCGGGAAAGATACTGGAGTTTGAATTCAGTTAAATAAGGATTTGCAAGTGAAATTTAATGTGTTGCTGAAAATTGATTGTATAAAAAAATATTTACGCAAGATTAGATTTTTCATAAAATTGTTAATATGGTTGATATTTCAACGGATGATATTGTAATAATATCCTAAGCACCAAAAATGTGAACTTTTCCATACCTAAGATTCCATTGAAAATGTTAATATCTTTGAATGAAAAGTTGTGATTTAGGGAAATAATGCGCTACTTTATATATATATATATATATATATATATATATATATATATATATATATATATATATTTTCAACGATATCAACTATTTGCTTAGCTTTGTAGAAAATGCCTGTAAAAATACCGTTGAGAAACAAACCAACCGTAATGGACTCTGAATAGTTATGGTCTCTTGGTTTTGATTCAGTATCTCAAAGGCTCGGTTCTAGCATGGAACCTACGAGCCGTTAAACTAGTCTTTTTGTACAAAAAGTGATCGTACATACCATGATGAGCAAACTGTATTTGACATTACATGTGACAGTGCATTGCTACTTGCTTTAAAAAAGGGTGGGCATATGTATATGTGAAAAGGGAGTAGACCCTGATAGCTCTTAAATAGACTGCATGCAAAAAACGGAAGGTAGTATCGTTCTGTTGTGGTTCAATAATGGCTAAAATTCTGTAATGACTCCAACTAGATCAATCCCACCACCATAATTTTATTAGCTGACAGTCGAATCGTTAATTTGTAAGCTTCGGTTTAACAGTTCGTAAGTTCGATTGTCACGCCAGGCGTGAGTACTTGTAATGGTCCGGAGTTCCCTTTAAGTTTTTGGTCCCAGTTTAATCAGCTCTTGTGCACAAAAAAAAAAGCTAATGAGTGACAAATAAAATAAAACCTGCACTTAGACCACTGTAAGATTTCAACAAAATAAGAGGTCCATCACAGTATGCAAAGAATAGATTGAAACCAAATTGCTCCTTGCAAATAAATAAAATAAAGCTATTATTAATGTGACATATTTCGGCATTTAAATCTACATTTGTAAGTAAAAACTTCCATGAATCTGCCTTTGATGCACTTATGTCCTAGAATATGCCCGGGAGAGAAAAAAAAAATCATTATCAGATTCAGAATTACAGTATTCTTCCTTTTTATGCTTTTACCGAGCTGCCGGTAATCGAGAGTGTAATTACAGGTATGGAAGCAATTACTAGGTTGAGTTACTCTTCAAAAAGACTGTCATTACAGACCTTCTCTTCATGTATACTTAAGTGTAAAGACTTTCGTTTTTTTCCCCATAACTCTGAAGACACTAATTTTACTTTTTTGTCATTTGTTCTAAAGGACTTTTTAAATATTCCGATGAAATAAATTTGGGACAAAACTTGTAACAATATAAATAATTAAAATAATTAAATAAAATATTTATTACTTAATAAACCATATACTAGAATGACTTTTGTGTTTCAGGAAAAAATTTCAAACAGTATTTATTAAATTTCTCTAAGTAAAAGATTACTTAATAGTATCCTTTCAATTTTTAGAGATATTTTGACATCAAGATAGGCACCAAATGCGAATAACAAAAGGGAAATTCTAAAACTATATTAATTAAAGCTCTATTAGGGTTACCAGAAATTAAGTTTTATCTCCAAAATTTTTGCCAATTAAAAGGTACCCTATTTTACACAGAGCCTCTTTCTACGTATTAGTGCCAAGCTTGTAGTCGAGTTAGAAGCGCTCTAGCCTTCACTTATTCCCACAGGCTTTTAATATAAGGCTCCCTAGCCATCTGTTTAGAAGGTTGTGAGTACGATTCCTAATTAAATAAAAAAAGGTTTGTTCGGAATACATTTAAGAACTTTGCTATTATCAAGTAGTCATCATGTATAAAAATTATATAATAATTGAGTTAAGTGTGATAAACCAAACCCAAACAACTTTCTAAGAATGTATAGATATATTTGAGACATGGCACGATGTATCAGAGAAAATGATTTTTAGGAATTCTAATTAGCAATTCTAATGAAATTTCCTCTTCCGTAAAAAAATGTTGCCATATGGGTAAGATTAAACTGCAGCATTCATTTTACCCCATGGAAGTACTGATCAAAATCCTGAAAGAATGGATTGAAATATCCATTACCGTAAAATCGTAGAAATGTTGCCAAAGCACAAGACATTAAAAATGTGTTCGTGAAGTAGAAAGTTTCAATCTATTATACTATTTTTTAACAATAATACTAAGACACATTCTGTATTGAAATGCTTATTGCGAAAAAAAAAGTCTTGATTATTTATCAAGCATCACTTTTCTAAGATTCAGGTGGCTTATTTTATCTGCACAAAAACAAAACATTGCTCATAAAACTCGTTTTATGCTAAATGCTCTCAGTAACAAAAATAAACAATGTTTCCGTGTATTTGCAGGGAGAATCTCAGAATATGTCGCTCACAACAACAACCGATTCTACAACAGTCACCCGCATCATTCCGATTCAGCAAAGCATTCAGCCTATATGCAAAAGTGTGTCCAAAGCAGTGTCTCCAGTGAAGAGTAAGTAGCAAGATTTAACTTTATTGCCAAAGAGTTAAATGTTTACGAGTTCCTTGTAATGGAAGAATTAAGAAACTCGGCGAGAAAAGTTTAATTTTTTTGGTTTAGGCGTACGGTTAGAAATATTATACCTGGGGTTCTCAAAAAAATTACATCCGTTACTGTCATGTAGTTATCAATGTTACCAATTTCGCATAACCAAAGAAACAAAATCATGCCTGCAAGGATCACTTGTTTCTATTTCTTTGGTCGTATGCCGGTCGTGAAAGTTGAAGTCTGTATTTGAAAGAACGGAAGTGGAACATAGCCAACTTTTCTCCAAACACTACCAAAGAAATAGAAACCTTGTTGCAGGGCACTGGATATGGGAACTTGCCATGGTAAGTTTTATTGAAAGAAATCCATCCTTATGTAATGCTTAATTTGCTAAACTTGTTAGAAGGAATCATTATTGGCAAAGTTAACTTGAAAAACATTGTTATCTGTATAAAGTATTTGAGAAACTATAAGTGAACTGTGAAGGCCGATCTGGTAGCTTTATGAAGCCCACAGGTCTTGAGGATCTGTATTCAAGCTGATTCAGCTTTTCATCCCTTCACTGGGTCGATAAAATTGAGTATTAATCATGCTTCGGAACTAAACATTGGGGCAATGGACTGACCACCTTATCAGGACCTATGATTTGTACCCCAGAGTCCTTAGACAAGAAAACACATATCGGTACTGTAGGCCCCACGATGGACTGTCGTGAAACAGAATTTATCTTTAGTTTAGTAGCGAAATGATTAACTATAAAATTCAACAACATCGCAGTACAGTTCCCATGCTGAACGGGGACGCCTGTCGTGGTAACAAATTGATCTTACAAAGATATTTTCTCTCCTGCAAAAGCACGTTAATAGATTTGCAGGAGTTCTCAGGGAATCATAAGCAGTGGGACCTGCGCACTTCTGATAATCAAAACTGCTATTGAAGTTGAAATGCCGTGCCGCAACAAAAACTTAAGCAATGTACTTTAAATGTGCTGCGTCGGAGACCACCCAAGAAGCTAGGATGGTGATGCCGGACGCAACATCTATTTCATTAGCTGTGGACGCTTTTAAGCTCTTTAAAGATTCTACTATTAAGCAATGGGAAGTTTCTCAGAAACTGTGCAGTTCGGAAATTCTACGTACTTTGCTACGATTTCGCAATAAGTTTTTAAGAACCGAAAGAAAACTTTTTTAAAAATTACCCTAAGATCTAAGTAAAAAAAAATGTCTATATTCCCTATGTACCCTATTGTATGGATGATAGATGACATGATGATGATTATGTATAGATGACAATTTTAAAACAGTGGAGATACGCAGATTTATATCTGGAAAAGAGAAGGATTCCAGCGAACGGAAATTTTACATCGTCTATGTGAATTGTATCAAGACAACTTTTAGTGTTTCTGTTAATTACAAATATTGCAATAAAAAGAATTTGAAATAATACAGTTTTTATTTTAAGTTAGAAAGAGACCAACGTTTTGATTAAGTCTTTCTCATTTTATGAAGCCATTTTGAATTCAACCGTGCTCAAAAATTCGGCCAGCAAACAGAGTAAGGATTTTATTTATATGGATACTAAATCTTATGTACATATATTGAATTGTCTTCTGTTTTTATTTACGGTTAATGTAATTTTTATTTATTTATTTTTTTAGGATTTGTGAATTTTGTATCTTAGGATTTGGATAAAAGATAAAGAAATTTGTTCAGTTTTGTTACTTTAAACTTTTCAAATGTCATCATTAAATAGCAATGAACCATCACAAAATTTTATTTGCTGGAAAGTCTTTAATCAATAATTTCACGTTTAAGAACTTTTGCACTTAATTATTTTTTAATATTTAATTGGAATTGGCCATTGTTGTTTACCTTAAGCTCTCTTTTTTCAATTTTGGATGATGTTTCACTGACATTCCCTTAAGAAACGATGAATTTCTATTTCCTAAGCCTTAATGCTTATTTTGTGAAACACAAGAAAAGCTTTGTTCTCGGTTTTTCTTTCTTAAGCCTGAAAAAATCTCTTTCCTCCTCCTTCTGTGTTCTTTGATCGTAAATCCTTTATCCATAGTAAAGAAAAACACCCGCTCCAAACTCTTCAGAAAAAGTTTTGCTTTTCTTGTTTCTGTTTTTTTTTCTCTTTTAATGCTAAGATCTTTTCTTTTGACAGTAATCACACAAGACATAAAAGTTCGAGAATTCTTGTTTATATATATTTTTCTTTTATTTTCCAGAATCGCCTGCGATAGAATTTCAATCCCTTGGGGAAACTGTAGGGAAGATTCATTTCTCCATAAATCTTTAGTTTCCCATCTGTGTTTTCACACAGTCGAAAGCTTTTTAATGCGCTTGCAAAAATCAGTTTAAGAGTTTAAAAAGCAATATTGCGTTAACACTTATTGCAGTCACAGTGCTTAGATTTTCGAATCACATTTATGCACATTATCTGCTGATGTGCATGAAAGCTGCCTTGTCACTTTTTTGCCTCATATTATTTGACCTAGACGAATGGCTTAAATTGAATTTCTAACCACTGTATGCATTCAAGTACACTGAGTTCCTCATGGGCTAGACATGGGACAGCCCTTCAGAGCATGAATTCGCGGGTTCGGTCGCAGCCACTGTTGAACAACAGGAGATATATGTTACGTTTCTAACTTCTGCATGTCTGTCGAGGTGGGTGCTTGGGAGTTTGCCGAATTGCTTTTCTTCCCTTGCTGCACGTGAACGCTCATATGACTGAACTCCTCTAGGTATACAACTTACGTGATGGTTGTTGAATTTACCAACAAAGGATTGTTATGATGTCCACTACGCGTTGTCAAAGCATTGAAGTCCAAAATGACTGAGTTGACTTTTATCTCAACAATGTATGAGTTCGATTCCCTTATCAGGAATTAATTTAGTAGCACAAAACCACTTTAGATTGTAGATCCAGTCTTACCGTTATCTAATGGTAGGGCACTGCTCTTCAGAGAGAAACGTTTCGTTTTCGATCCCAATCTCTGTTGAAAAACGAAAGATGTTCCGTATGGGCCATCTGCAAGTATATTTGTGGGTGGTTGGAAGTATTCCAGATTTCCATCCTTGTGACACGTGAATACGGCCAACTTATTTTGAAAATTACACCAGGAAGGCAATTTACGTGGTGGACATTAAAATGTCGTTCTACAGCTTTCGCTCTATTTGTTGACATAGTATTCACGTCCACAGATGCATGAATAATTTACTTTCAGTTCAATAGTTCGTGGGTTCGATCCCAGTCTCACATCTAAAGGCTCGTAGCAGTTCTGAGTTTACGGATGTCTAAGTCTAATTTTTCATCGTATTAATAAATTGTCCAGCCAACTAACTAAAAAAACGGACTGTAATGATAATGTTATGCTCATAATAAGTATCTTCGAAATTTGGTTACTCACCCTGAAATCGAAGAGAACCTTATTTCTTTTCGATTTCACGTGAATATAAACTTTTTGTTGTGGCGCTTAAAAATCTTGATTTTTTTTCACACTTAACAAAAGCGATCATTGGAATTCGTGCCAAGGGCAGAGATGATATTACATTATTTAAGCTATTCGGGTGTTTCTGTGGATTCGATGTACAGTGACTGAAGTTATGGAGCAGCATGGGTAACATGACTCACTGGCTGAAGTGCGACAAACATGCTTGTAAGCCATTCTTGAAAACTTAGGATATATTAGGTTGGGGAAAAAGTAATCCATTATTTTTTCGGTAGACGTCTGTAGTGATCGATATCTCGTGAGGTATCTATCAAATAATTTCAGATTTATGCTCGTTGGAAAGCTGACATTTGACACTAAAATATCCTTTTGCGGCTTTTTGTTTGATGAATTCAGTTACGAGTACAAGGTTTTAAAAATGGAAGACAGCAAACAGAAAATTCGATACATTTTCGTTTTTCTCTTGTAACGGCGAAAAAGATAGCCGGGTGGCTAAAATGGTGAAAGGTGTTTATCGTCCTATATAAGACTGTAACAACCAGTTACGTACAATTTTTGTTTCGTCGATTCCATTCGGGTATTTTTGATATTAGAGATGCATCTCGCATGTGGATACAGCATCGTCGGAAACGTCTGTAAAATATCAAAAATGGTCGACGTTGACCGCAAGTCAGCAGTCGTAAGGCGCAAGACCTAAAAATTTACATGAAAGCTGTTTTAAACCTTTTTACAAAGTGAATCCAAAAGAAGTTACATAAAGTTCACGTAAAAATAATGGATTTCTTTTTCCCCAACCTAATATTTATTTATATGGATTTTTGAAATATTGTTCTAGCCGTTTCTAGCAGATGAATTTGGGGTATGCTAAAGAGTCCACGATATTTGTCGGAAATACATTAGAATGTCGATGAAAATATTTAAGACTTCAATATTAAATAACTTCGTATTTTCGGTAATTAAACATCTATTTCCTTCAATTATCATCCTTTTTATCAATCTGAAAATGAAGTTTCCTTGATTAATGCAAAATAGCATTTGGAGATGCTGGTAAATAATTGTACGCTTTTTTTGTGTTACGTGGTAGAGAACTTCGTGATTGTTAATAATCTGATGTTTAAGTCATAAGTGATTTTGTGTTTCAGTTTTTCTTTACATCGGCAAGCCGAATACAAAAAATGTTAAAATGAAACCTCGATTTTCATTGATTGATCGATTGACTTTTTTAGTGCAAAAATGTTAAAATTTAAGATATTTTATAGTAGATGTGTTTTGTACAGCTTTACCAAACTATGCATCAAAATAAAGAGCCTCATGTTTTTACGTTTAAACTGAAACTTTTCTTAGAAGTGTTCTTTTCTTTTAATTTTTTGTTTATTTTGATTGCAGAATCGAAAAATATCTGAAGTAAATTCTGTTTTCTGAACTAAAATGAAGGTTTTGTAATATATAGACATATTTGTTCAACTGCAGAATTTTCCCCTTTAAACTGAATTTTCAGCCAGTATTCTTTGAGTGTTTATTTTAACATAACAACGTATAAAAATATTCAACATTTCTTTTCTGCTTTAACTGCATATTAATTTCTCATCAGTTAATATCTGAGCTGGATTCCAAAAATCTAGTTACACATTTTTTCTTATAAAATATAAGAATGTAAGTAAGTATGCTGGTAAATCAGAGGTCAACTACAAATTTATTGAAATAAAAGTATAAACTGATCTAAGTATAGAACGTAGGAAGCGGGTACATTCAGTTTGGGAACTCAGAAATGTATAATTAGCTGTCCTGGAAGTACAAAAGTGTCCGTAAAGTATACGGTTTTCGTACGCAAAATGTGAGTGTAGAGTCATAAACAGGAATTAACTGAAACGAATAAGTACACGAGGTAGATATAAAGGATGATTCTAAATTCTTCTATCAAATTAAGAGATTTGATAGAACTTATTCGGACGTACAATAATTACTATGGAACATATGTTCTCATACAACTTTGAAAGACAGAAAAGAAGAAAGTAAAAACATATCAATCAAGAACAAAAGGCTCATATCACGTACAAAAAGTGTATTCTATTCACAGATGATAATCCCTGCCGGGCAAACATTGTTCAGTGTATGTTGGGGATCAAAAATAAATGTCTACCATCATCATTTTCAATATGATCACTCAACACGTGTGATCGGACAGTAAAACCTCACTGCACTTCTTGTAAAACCAACAGAAAAGTTCTGTGAATGCCTAAGCTGGTACTCTTGATGGTTACCTATTAGACCCTGCCAGACTGTTAGGCCGGAATAACTAATCTATTTTTAAACGACTGTTTTATAGGTTATTGTATGCTGTTCTGCTTCCCATTCAGAGAGATGGGGTTTTTATTACTGATGGAGTTTTATCACAATTCTCCATCATGGTGCGTAACTTTCTGAATAACATTCCGCACGGTGGATCGGATGCTGTTTGCACGAGAATGCTTCCTTGTGCTTAGCTCAAAGAATGGTTCTACGAGTTCTACCAGTAGTACCAAAGAATGGATCTACCAGTAGATAAAAGCAGTTGGGTGGGAATCTTGTAATTTGATATAAGGTACCAAGAAGAATCTTCAATGCTAGGCTTGCCATTCCCAGGGATATCATTTCACATGGAGGACATTGCGACCATAACATATTTAACGTACCCCAGCCGCCATGAGCAAACACGTTGGATCTCGACTGGCAAGGATTCAAACATATCACCTTCCGATAATGAATTCCCTAATGAACCAGGCCCTCGCGGTCCTAATAGATCGGATGTGGCGGACACGTGGCTTGGTCTTTTCACTCAACAGACCACAGCACACTGAATTTTTTCTGGCGGCACACATGAAGTCTGTAGTGTATAAGACGCAAGTGACATCTTAAGATCTTGTAGATAAAATCATAGTTACCTTGGACTATATCAGTCCACTTCGACAGGTCCCGCCAATCTTTCTATCTCTGGTGTAACTACAACGATAATCAGGATCGGCATTTTGAAAATTTGCTGCGAGTTTTTTTTTTCACTAGACAATAAATCTGACTCCGCAACTTTTGACATCATTCATTCACTTTCCAGACAGGTTCAACTAAGTTCTGGCAGGAATTTCAATATTCCTCATTTTTGCCTCTCAGAGTGGATTGTGATTCTATATGCCTGTGTTATTATTGCTCATCTGGACAGGTGCTACGATCGTAATTTAAAAAAATTAGAACAACCCTATATACGTATAGATAGATAGATAAACCTCAATCTTAAAAAATCCTGTAAATAAAGATACCCACATAAATATATTTACTGTAAAGTATATAATTACACGAAAGCAATTTCCCTGCAACTGTTTTTTAAATATAAATTAATTAATGATAAATGAGCAAATCTTCTACTTCTGAGTAATTTGTAATTTATTATTGATATCAAAAATTATGCATTAAAACATTACAAAGATTACATTCTCGTGGGTGGCAATGCATTTTAAAAGTACTGTTTTACTGCTGAGGTGTTTCTCAGCAAAGCTGACCTCGTTTGATCCTCAAGACGATAAAAGAGATTTCCACGTGGCGATCCCATCGCCCTCTATGGAGAAAGGGACATAATTTATGGGGTATTCTTGGCGTGCTTTATTGCCCTTTTATGGGCGCCGTACACGAGCCAACGCAATAAAAGAGTTATACGCGACGGATTTTCATTCTTTTTTTTTCTTTTCCTGCGAGGAAGGGTTGTTTTGAATCACATCTCCTAAGAGTGTGGGATGCCTTTCTATTTATTCAGTCATTTGCCCTGTTGAAAGGCTGGTGCAAATGCTCGAAAAGAAAGAAAATGTTTCTATTTGACAAATTGACCTACGTGCACAGCACTTGACTAATTTCTGGAAAAGAACATTAGTTATAAAACATTTAATTATTTGTCTGCTTTCCAAATACGTTCACTTCTTGAAAAAAATTAAATGTCGATATAAAATTACATTAAGCTGATATGGCAGACGAACGCTTAACACTCTGGCCTTCTGTTATACAAATCGTAGGTTCGAATTTCGACTCGTGCTGGTACGTTTGTAGTGGTGCGAAATTAATATTATACTCTTAGTACCGATCTAATGAGCCATTGTGTACAATCAATGACCATGGTGTGAATAACAAATCAAACCAATCACATTGAGTAAAGTAGTACCACAGCTTATCTTAATCTGGGATGACAACTGAATGGACTACGGTTTCAAATTCAGTAGCAATTTGTAAGTTCGATCCCATGGATGCTTGTAGTGGTTCAGAAGTCTCTTTAAATGAAAAATCAGTCGTAGAAGTTATTGATCGTAGAGTGGGAAACATAGCCAAATGGTGTAGCCTTAAAAAGCAGTGGAATGATCTGGAAATAGAACTGCAGTCTGATGGCTGTAAATATTGTGATTGGGTTGCCTCAATCTCTGAGGACAATAAATGCTTTGAGTTTTTTGTCATTCTACGGTTATGAAGACTAATTTAACTGATTTCTACCGTTCGAAGCATATTCAGAATGATTACAAACATCTCCGCTTGAGGAGGTAGCTAAAGTTATGAAAACTGCTATTCATCCATGTAGCAGCTGACCTATGCGTGCTTTGGATCCTTAGTACAACTGTTATACCAGTTTAGTACCTGAATCTTACAACTACATTTTGACCACTATTTGGGACGTGAATGTTTGCATTAGTTTGGAATTCAGTTTAGGCCGAGATGTTCATTGTCAAATCAGAGGTAGGCCATTAAGAGATAAGCCACAGCGAAGAGTCTTAACTTAAGCAATGGATCATGTATTCATTGCTTTGATCTTGATAATGGCTCAATCATCTTTGATATTGATAATGGCTCGCAATAAGTTAGAAGTCAAGGGTCCTGGTTAGATTAGCTTTCTTAAACAATAACAAGCAATATATAATTTTTAAGTTAATGCCAACTTAGATCAACAAAGAAAATTTTTATTTTAGTAACTTTTTATTAAATTTTTCACAGTCCTTTTATTGATACTGTTCATCCTGTCTGCTTATTTAATTTATTGTTTCGATTATTTTTATGCTTCGATGAATTTGATCCGAAAAAAGGAAGATTTTACGCCGACGCTCTAATAACTTTACCACTGCGAAACAAAATTTTCATTTAACTATATTGAAAAAAGTCTTTAATAAATAATTTTTATTAATTTTTTCAAATTAGAAACAATTTTCTCTCTTACACACACATACATATTTTCCATTTCTCTCACTAATTTATTTCAAAACCACGAAGTTGAATTTTCAAAGGAAGTAATTAAATCATTTACAAGATATTAATACAAATAAATTTAAAAAATGTAAGAAATGAGTAAAATGAAGATTGTAACTGCTGATGCCAAAAGATGGCACTACTACACAACAGTATATTTTTGTCACGTATAAAACTAGAATAAATAAATTAATATTCGAGAAAACTATATTAACATCAAGTATCATCCACTACAAATTCAAAAAAATGTATTAACAAGTGAAACGTATTAACAAGGATATTTATTAACAAGGGAAAATTTAAACAAGATATGTGTAGAAAGAGTGTGTGAACTAAAAGTAAGATAAATCCTTTTTGAGATGTTCAAACGTCTTACCGTTAGATGGAACGTACGTTTGGAGCATCGTACGAATTTTACACTTTTGAGTAAAGACATTCGCCAGTACTAGCACAACGCACTGAAGCATTTTATAAACAACTGAAAATTTACTTATATTAATTCTTAAACAATTAAATCTTATAGTGTATAAAATTATTGTTCATTCCGGGTGATGTATTTCTGGAAAGCGAAACCTTTGTCCTCATGTCGACCTCATGTCATGAAACCTCATGTCGACAAAGCCAACTTCAGGGTCGGAAGTTGAATGAATCTGCTCTCCACATTGAAATAACTTTAGATCGATCTTACGAATAAAGTAGTTACCAGACTTTATGCACCCCCACCCACTAACTGTAACCATTCACTAATTAATAAAAATAAGAAAGATCTCAACGAACCTTGGAGAAAAAAAAAATTTCGGCACTTTAAATTGAGGAAATAACATAACTGAACATTTAAGAAGTATCCATGTTTGCATTTGATGAGACGACCAATGAAATCTCGACTCGTGGACGATCAACCAAAATTACAAAATATTTCCTTGGTTTTTACACCTTGTTGGGTGGTTTTAAAACATGAACTGCTCTAAATCTTAGATATCAATACAGGAAATAAATTAGGTAGATCGTCCAAAAAAGTCGAAATGGTAGATAATAATCAATGCTGAAGTCTCCGATTCAGAAGTTAATGGATTCGACCTCCGATGCCGGTGTGCCGAGCTGTTAGCCGAATGGTTAGTGCTTTTACCTCCGGTTCAACAGTTCGTGGGTTCGATCTAATACAACCGCGGACATGGATGTTTGTAGCGGTTCCGAATCTACTTTAAGCCAATAGATCCCCATCTTATGAGCCCTCATGTGCAAAAAAAAAAAAAAAAA